>JARFOC010000409.1:264110-299977 GCA_031763485.1 Osmoderma eremita | reverse complement strand
ACAAATAAAATATACAGGGAGAGAACATGTTAAAATACAAATTAAATATACAGGAAGCGAACACAGGGAGCGAACAAACACTCTATAATTATAGTAGACAGTTTTCGTAGAGTATTCACACTTTTCTTGATCCACCGCGCAACGTGTGGTTAAATTAAGATCATGATATAAATCTGTCGGTATAATGAGTAGCAGTCAGCTGGGATTATGATCACTTATATTTTGATTTAATATTGCATCTTATTCAAACCATTAGATAATGCATTAAATATAGTTTAATACGTTATAGTAGATATGTAGCTATAGAATCGACATAATGCAATTCAACTGGAAGTCAGCCCAATTAAAATTTAAAATTGAAATATGTCTACAAATTGAAATGTTGTGGTCTATTGTTTTAATTAAACATCCTATGATTTTCAACACAATTTTAAATGCAGTATATTGTAAATGACGTTATGGACAGCAAATACAATTGTGACGATTTCAGATACTGAAAAAAAAAGATTCACAAATGTTATCAAACGTAATAGACTTCTTGAATAACATTAATTAATTTACCAATAGTGTGTTGTGTAATTTCAATATTTCCGTGTCAATCAGATATACATATATTTAGATATTAGATGGATATCCATAGATTATGTTTACTATTTAAACATAAATATATTATTATTTAATGCACATAAAAAATACCTTCCCTAAGTTAACTTAATATCATTGAATTTCATTTGAATTAACTAACCTATTTGTTATACGCTTTGTTCCAATCCCGATTTTCGTATTGTGTGAATTCTAATATCGCAAACTTTCATACACACGCGGTATTTATTACCCCACAATTATTATTTATAGTATTAGTAAATATGCGTCTACCAGCTAGTTACATACCAGTACCACTTTCAAAAGGCGTCTGAAGTATATGCCTTTAAAATATGTATGAATTCTTGCCTAACTCGTAGGTCTATAACGAATGTTTGAATTACCAACAACTATGCTTATCCTAAGAATATAAATTTGTTCCTGCGAGTATATTCCAAATAAAAGCGATACTACGGATGAAGGATATAGTAATTAATATATTCTGTAAAACTCTTTCTAATTCCAATGCACTCCCATCCAGAAATGGACTGATGGAGTGGTAAAAAAACAATTTAGTATCGCATATGTTATACGTTTACAATGTGTGCCATTAATAATAGCAATTATAACCTGGAGGACGGCAACTTTAAATCGACGTATGCAGTCGTGGTGGATATTAAATATGTAGCGCGAGATATGTGTGCGGTTGCAAGAATGGAAGTGTTTTAAAACGACCCAATAAACTACAGTGTCAGTTTATGCTTGCTGCATGTGTACCTGTCACAAAGGACTGGAGGCAATTCTTTATGAATGTTGTAATTGGTTATGCGCCAATCATAACTTGGACCCGGTGTAATGTAGATTTTTATCAAATGAAATGGATAATAAACGTTACGACCATAAACGCATACGGAACTGAAATGTATGCTAGTTGCATTACTTCGTCCCTAAAAGCTCTCCGCTGGTGCAATGCAATACGCGTCATTTATGAAAACATTCTTTAATGAATTTGGATACTGGCGTTTGCACGCACCCATTCGTTTAATACGCTGCCATTACAGTGTTTAAACTATGCATAAGTAATTAAATGTCTTACTAGTACATGTCACTTTTATTTCCTTGCCTCCATTCGGACAAGGAGTGTACTCTTCAGCATACCATATAAACTATTTACGGAGGTATACCTTATTGCTTCATTAAGTATGTATTAGATAAACTTTTAATTATTCAGATGGTATTCTGTTTAAAATATAAAACTGGTGTGCTTTGATTGGTAGCTGTAGGTGTACGTCTATTTATTCCAGGAACATTGAAAGATTGGTTACCTACAGAAGGCAATCGTGTCAGAATGAACTAATTAATAACATACGGGTATCATGTCTGGTGATGAAATTTGTTTTCTTAGAATCCTTTTTAATAGCGTACTTCCTTCTATTAAACAGAAAATTGACTGATATTAGGCCCTCTGCGATTTTATGGAATGTAATTCCTAACAATACAGGATTTCTCTTTAACCGTCAGTGAAGGACAAACTAAATCATAAGAAAGAAAGATCCTAATAACCTACAACATTTATTAAAAGCGTTATTAATGAAATCCAATTCTGCATTTACTTCCGATTCTATTCATGTTTGTTTCCTTTTAATTAGTAACAGAACTAAGGAATGAAAAAGCTACCTCTCATTACAATAGTGTTCTGTAATACCCAACAGGGGGGCCTCAATTACAGGACATAAAAGTATACAAAGAAGAAAATATGTTAGATGCATAGACTTAAGACAGCGTTGACAAAAAAATATAAAAAGGGAGATTAAAAAAATACCGTAATAGTATGTACCCAACTCACACGTTCAACAAACATCTTATTTATTAACTTATAGGCAAAAAATATATTTAAAAAAATGTACCCGCCTATGTAGCTACCTAACTGAACCTATCATATTAAACAAACCAGGCTAACCTGCTGAAGAAATAGCTGTATACCGTCCAATCCGTCATCTGCCGATATCGTTAAAGATATTTGAAAAAATACTTCTAAAAAAATAAAGCCACTCCCAGATGAATTTTCAATTATTCTAGAGCGCCAGTTTGAATTCCGAGTAAGTACATCATTTAGTTGAAGTCATACATAGTCATCATCATATTAGAACTAGAGAATTACTCGAATTTGACCGTAAAAATTATTACTTCTGTGCTTACAGATCACTGCAGACTCAGGAAACACCTACACAGAATCGGGTTATCCGAAGAAACCGATTGCCAACTGTGTATGGAAGAGGAAGAAACACGTGGAACACGTTATGTGCTACTGTCCTGCGGCCACCCAAATCAGGTACTCCTACTTTGAGAAGGAAACTACTTCCCCAGCTGACCTGAAAAATTCCTCATTGAGCAAAATTCTGAGCTACCTTATGGGCCTGGACTTGTTTGATGAACTCTAGGATAGCATCCGTTCCACAATAGGGCCTAGGGGCCGTAGTAGGAGGGGCGGACTATCGAACCTGACAGATATCATCCCACCAACAAGTATCAAGTAAGAAAGTAAACATCTCCCAAGCCTTTCACAAGGTCTGAAATGACGGCCTATTACTTAAATTAAAATCGTAACTACTACATGCATACGTACTATTAGTATCCTAAAAATGTATCTCCGCGAAAGATATTTTCTAGATAAATGCTAGGGTGAATTGACATCAATGAATAAAATAGAAACTGGGTACCGCAAGGTGGTGTCCCTGGCTTCATGCTTTACCACATTTACACCGCCGATACACCAACTTCGAATACTTTAACTACCACGATATTTGCGGAAGACGAAATGGTGGCCACCAATATGAGGGACTAGCAGTGACCCCGCAACGTAATGTGTCATTAAGTAATAACCAAGAATGACAAGGAAAATGTAAAATAAGCACCAATAAAATGAAGTCAGAATTATACGGTTTTCCGAACTACAGTGGCTCATCGGCCGATAATCTTCTTTATCTTTGGCAAATAGACTTATCGTATATAAAGTGATTTTAAAGGCAATGTGGTCCTGAACTATGGAGAACTACCAGTGTCTCTAATATAGAAATATTGCAACGGCTGAAATCTAAAATTCTGGGGCAATTACAGATGCACCATGGTTTGTAACGAACACTACGCTACACAATGATCTATAAGTTCTGACAGGGCGCGAGGAATCAAAACGCTCTAGCTCGAGGTACCATACACATCTTGAAGTGTAACCAAAATTAATGGCAGTGAACCTGCTAAACAACAGTATACAAACACACCTTTTAACGCATGTGACGCCTTTAGACGTAATAAACATAGTGTATTTGTTAAAATCTCAATGTAGATGTCGAAAACTCTCATTTATTGTCCTAGATTCTGAAACTTACGGGAGTTCAAAAAATATTAAATAAGAAAATCATTCATTTACTAGTATTCTTGTACCCAATACAAATGAACAGCGCCTGCGGACATTAAATATTAGAAAGGAGAGATGAGTAATCCATTTTGCCATTCACTAGCTTCCACAAAAATTTAGTGCACTGAATGTCTCTTCTTTCAGGAAGGAAAGTTATGTTATGCGGAAGTAATAAGTCTACTTGACCAATGTCCCTGGCTCCAAGAAAAGGCAATTTGTTAAGTCAGCCAACAATGGAAGTGTTGATCATTTTAGGTCAATTCAAGCAATTTTTGTTTAAAGTAAACTCTTGAAGTGTTACCTTCGCCTTTGCAGCAATACTCTCCTTCTTGTTGATCTGTATTTCCTTTGATTCAAACAAATTGCTGTTGACTCAAGAAATTCCTTTTTCTCGGTATGGGTGAGTAAAACTCCGTCTATTTTGATAAGAAGTTCAATATTTATAAAGCGTGTTGCCATTCGCATAACAAAATCATTTAGTTCATGAACCAACTGGCTTTTGTAAGGATGCCATTTATTTTCCATTAAATACTTTAGGACGGATGTCTTGCAGATTTGACTTTCCAAAAGCGATACTGCGACTAGGCTTATGGTGGTCTTCTTGAACAGTTAACCGACCTATAATTATCCCTGGCGTGACCTAAACGACGATACCTTTTTCTATCTTGCTGACAGTAGATTGACATATTCGCTCTCTGTGAGGATACTTAGCATTAACCATTTCGCAAACTTCCTTTTGGGTGAGCATCCTGTCCCCATAACCAATCATCATCACTATCTCTATTTGCACTCTTTCATTGATACGTACCATTTAAAAAAACTTTTCGTAATACGTTTTTCGAAGGCAAAGTCACTTAAGATATGAGTCAACTGTCGCTGTCAACATTATGACTCAATTCTAAGTTTTATTTCCATAATTTGAGTGTTTGAGTTTAGTTGAAATTTTTAGGCTTTCACAATTTTTCTCGTTTCTCACAGTTGAATTCAAGTATAGGACATGATACATAAGGTGTTTCCATTAAAAAAAAATGAGCTGTCATAACATTTTTTGGGGTCAGAAAAACGGTAACTAAAATTAAAAATCGACAGGTTTCATCCGAAAAAAAACACCTGCTTTTTAAATGAATTTATTCCAACCTTTACGTGCCTAGTGTATATAGAATATGTTATATGTAATTCTTTATCCTGCCAACACATATATTTGACAAAATTAAACCAAGCCACCGACCTTGCGAAATGGGAAAGGACTTCGGTTAGAACGTACTATATATTGTCATCTGAACGTTAAAGTGATTAAATTATAGAGGACCATGATCGGCAGTACAGGGAGCAACTGGGAGAGACAAAATCGTTGCGAATTAATTTAATTGCAACTAGAAAGAGAAAGAAGCGGAGGAATTGAAGTCAAAGTTCTCTGCTCCGATGCACGACCACTGCCGTTGCATTAACTCAACCAGTTAATTGAATTACCATCTTCAACTGAACTTAGTAATTACTTTAATTGTAGCCAATTCCGTAGCATAGCTCGCCTCCACCCGATTCTTTATATTTGTTACTTTCGATTAGTTAAATTTGCCTGCGACCAAATTAGCTCCTGCTTTTTGATCGCCCCAAAAATTGACTTGTAACGAAAAGGTGCGCCTTGGAGTTGTCTGAAAAATAATGACCAATTGTCATCAGTACTAGAGGCACACTATTCAATAATGTATTTCTGATGCTTTAATTTAAAATCGAAATAACTTTGGAGTAGTTATCATTTAAATTAGAAATAAAAATGACATTTGTTTCCAGCAAATGGCGTATTTGTTGAATGGAGAAGAGTACAACATGGTTTTACTGGTAGGCTTCAAGTAATATGCAAGGACATTAAAATATTTGTACGTGTGTGCTTCCTCTTTAATCACATACCGTTAATGTGTTTATGTTTGGATATTTATGTGTTTATTTTTATATTGTATATAAGAAATTAGAAACACAAAGACGACCTTTGTGAATAAACGTGAGAATATAATATTCTAATTTGTAGAAGTTATTGATTTGCCACGTATCATTTTATCTACAATGAACTAGTTTCTGGCACTTATCTTTATTTAATAGATGTATCACTTCCGTCAATAGCAATTCTATACTTGCTTTTCACCAATACCACTAATTTATTGCATTTTGTTGCATTGCCTTAAATCACTAACGAAAAATATTGTCGAGCTAACCTATTTTCCTTTGACTGATCCATTTCGTTTTCTCGGCGTAGGTTTATTGTATTTAGGAACCACTGACCGATTTGTTCTATTTTGCTTGAATTACATTAGCACCTATATAGAACGAGCCCGTGTAAGATCACAGAAAATATAGTTTTAGGAAACGCTTTCTAAGCAATCTACAAGTGTTTCCAAAATTCGTAGATATGATTTCAATTAGCATTTTAAGAATAAATGTTGATATAAACATATGGGAGCAAATGCTTATTTATGTAGTTATCGAAACCTGAAATTAAAATAACATATCCTTTTCTTAAATATCTTTATTGAAGTAAGAAATTTAAAACCTTATAAGCTTGGCTCACGCTGTTGGGAAGAGGTATGAATTATTATTATTATTATTAAACACCTACAAAATGACAACACTTGGGACAAAAAAGATACAAGCACTTGTCCCCTTTTAACGGAAAGGAAATCACTGATTTTGTTAAGTAACTTCTCTTGATATTGCTAGATGAGGCGCAAGTTACCCACTCATTACATTTTTTTGTCAGGATGTAAATTTTTACTATTTATAAAGGACATTAGACATCGTATAAATTATTTAAATTTCTCATGTTTGCTGATGACTTAAAATTGTTTACAACCATTTCGTTTTCATCGGACTGTTCATATTCTTCAGCTGCAGAAGGATTTTAACACTGCTCCACTTGACGTAAAAACAATGACAAGCTACTCAATATTGGTAAATGTAAAATAATAACTTTTTCTAAAAAGTTACGCAACTGAAGATATTGTACTTGACGTGTATGCGGATTGAATATTTGGGCGTACTTTTTCACATATTCTTAAAGTTTAATTTACATATTGACAATATCATTTGCAAGGTCAGGGGGAGTGCACTAGTATACCTTTGGTGTAAACCAGGGGTTACTCAACCAATAGAGGGCTCTAAGTGTATAACATTATCTAATAGAGGGCTCTGAGTGTAAAATTCTAGAAGTCTACATAGAGTATTTTAAATTTATATTACAATTACTTTAGTTGTTAGTAGTTCTTTTGGTTTTTACTTTGTTTAAGCATTATCGTTATTTTTATTATTATTGTGTAGTTCGTCTCTTTAAGATTGACCTGTCCCGAATTAATTGTTATTTCGTTAACGCACGTCGAGTTTAAATGATTCATCGCCAGGTACCTCGACGCGACTGTACTTTTTAGTGTAATTATATTCCTAATGGATGTTTTTGTTGAGTAGGGTAGATTAATGTTAGAGCGAATTGTTTTCCTTCAGAGTCTTTAGTCTATAACTTGCTATTGTGGAAGTCAGTACGTGAATAAAACTATTGTTAAAGGTAGTTGGTGCGTTATTGTGTTTGAAAAATAAGTAGATTTAACAATTTTGTACGGCAGGGGTAACCCGGACAGTGTGTTTATGGTATTCCGTCCGGTAAGCAAAAATGTTAATTCCTATTGTAAATATAACTTCCAGGAATACCTTAATGCTTTTTCCCCAACCTGTGCCCTCACTTTTTGAACAGAATCATAGTTGGAAGAACACGTGCTACTTAAAAAAACTGCACGGCAGAATGCATACACTTTTTGACACATTTTGTGAAGGACATTATGCGATAAGAGCTTCTATACAAGAATAAATAGAATTTTGGTTAGCATTACGCATTCTGTCAAGTTTGATATATATGAGATTAGATTTGGCGCGGTAATCTGTTTAGTTGGGTTCGCAGACCAACAGAGGGATAGGCACACAATTTTAACCTTAAGTGCCCCATCTCTCCGTTCTATATTATCTCTGTGCAAGGTTCTTAAGATTTGTGGTTTCATTAAGCGTCAAACCCGAAGCTTTACTAATGTTATTGGAGTCATTACTTCGTTTCAGAGTTTGGTTCGGTCTAGCTTAAAATACTGTTCTATCATATGCAGTGCATATACGACCTTCCATTCGAAAGAAGTAGAACAAATTCAACCAAAATTCGTTAATTATATATTGTATAAGGTCCATTTTGAACAAGAAATCTGTACACCCCTACAGAACGACTAAAATTGTTAAGGTTACCATAAAATTTCCATACATAAATTTTGATTAAAAATCCACACCCCATAAATACTATAAATTATACCAACTAATACATATTCGGCATTAAACTGACAATTTAGCATTACGACAGAGAATGGAAACTTTGTTTGCGAAATACGTATACAGCTTATATATATTTCGCGGTGTAAATCTTTTTAAGTTTTGCTAAGTCTGAGTGACGTGTCGCAGACCAAGACGAGTCCACATTGTTTGTAAATGTTAAAATAATAATCTATATTTCCCTAATTCATTTTTCGTTTTCTTGCCGCGTTTCCGCACGTACCAGGTGCGTTACTTGCTGTGAAATATCACCCAACTACTTAGAGTTACAATTTCCCTCTAAACTTAGCGGTTAGAGAACTGGATTCTGAACAATTCGATATATTTAATTTGAATATTAAGCAGTGTAAAAAAAAACATTAGATTACCAAATTTTTTCTTCATCAATATATTCGTGTCTTGCAAAGTTATATTGTTATATATCGCATTGGATTATTATTATAAGTTATACGATAACACATTCGGACATCCTTTATTCCCGGAAACTGTCCTGGCTTACTGTACAAGAATATAAAAGCCACCTGCCGACAGGAAAATCGGCCTGTGGTGCTCTCTGTCGAGAAAAATCGCAACCTCTAGCTGGGTAGTTCCGCCCCACCCCACGCACACCGCACGGGAATAACTAAATCGATTTTCTCGTTTGTGTTCGTGAATCTCTCCCACCCTTGCTTTGCCGTTCGCGCATTCATGTGTACATGAACGACGAGATTAGAATGTTGCGTCGCCGCGTTGCGCGCCGAACGCAAGTATTTTTATAAACGCTTTGAAGGCAATGGCGTCAGGCGTGATGAGAAGTGTGCATCGGCTGAAAGTTTTATTTCTGCTCTAATGAATCTAGGAATGGTGCGAGCTTTCAGGGAGTTTTCTTCCATATATTTGTTTTACTATTAGTGCGTAAGATTATTTTTTTCTATTGGCAAAGTGTTATGTCAAATCTGCAAAAAAATGCGATCGAAATTTTGAGTAGAGCTACTAACATTTAGAACGTTATGGAATAATGATTGTATTTTGAGAGGAAATTATAAAAAAGTACGTTTTAGTAGATAATATAACAGATATGAGCAAATAACGATGAAACAAAAAATAAAAGATAGAAAGTCTATTACTGCCAGGCGTTTTGCATACATTATTCTACAATTGAAAATGGTGGGAACAAATAGGTAGGCATATAATTTATGCATTAATTTTTTTTATATTACATGTACTATCAACGCTAATATAACACTGTGACATGCGATAGAAAAGTAATTACCTTAATTTCCTAAAATACCTTTATTAGACTATAGGTTCAGTTATAAGTCGAGATTATTAGAATGTTTGAAAATCTATTTGTGAAAATGAAATGCATGTAATCACGTTAATCTATAATCTATATCGTTTTGCAGTTACTCATTAGAGGTAAGAAGTTAGAAAAACTGGCATAATTAATTAATTAGTATAATTGGTTTAGTGTTGATAACAATGGTTTGTTCATATTTATATCCAGGAGAATTTCCTTAATAAATACCAAACAGTTGTGGAAGCCTTAATAAACGTTGCAAATGTTCTGGTAGGTACAGAAATCTCATTATGGAAAACTGTTACATTTGTAAATAAAATATAAGAATAAGTAAGGCTTATGTGCTTACCGTTAAACATAATAAAGATAACTATGAGCTCTTCAATCTTTGATTATAGTCCACAAAGTAATTAAAATATATTTTTATTTCAAACTAATACCAATGCTTCTTATAAGGATGATTGTGTACAAAAATAAATATTAAATGTTACTATATGCACCCTCACAATCTATTTTCCTTAATTCACATTGGGTGATCTTAATGTTGGGATAAACCAGCTAATAAAAATGTACATTGCCATTCGTCCCTTATTTCGTTCAATTTGTCGGCAGTGGTGATTATTTTACCTACATTCAATTGAGCTACAATTTCTAATTTTGTAGTGATCAGTTGTTCGCAATTAAATTTACCTTCCTCAATAATCCTGTTTGATGAAACATATCTCTAAACGTTTCCCCACACTGCCTGTGCCGTTTTTGCGTTTTGTATATGATTTTCTGGTTCTAGCATCAAAATAATCCTTTCGATTTCGCCTTGATATCCACTTGCATTTTGAGGTCCTTGTATTTTGTCCCCTATCATCCCTTCTATCAACCAGACACCATACCATTCTCGTGCTCCAGGTAAGTATTTAACCCGAACTGACAAGTATTGTAGTTCTTGCTTCCTTTTATTTCTCCATAACCGGTAAAGCATTCGGCATTTTTTGTTTTGTAACTGTTGTGAAATTATATAACACAAAAGAACTCTTACGGTTGTGTTCGTTTTCGAAAGTTAACTTTCTCCGCGATATCTCAGCGGTTCCTGGCTCCATAACCTGATGCCTTATACTTTTAAAATACGATTAATGTACTAATTAAATACAACAAGTTTTTGTAACAATATAATTTCAATACTATGTTTGTAATACATTCTGACATGTACAAGTTAAATTCATTTATTACATATCCGTATCAAGGATACCGACTTACCTGAACTCTGAAAACTGAAACTATTTTTGAGTCACATTTAATGGGAATTGATTTTTTTTGAATTACAGTATTGTCAGGGTAATATATTTTGAAGGCATTGGCAAAGATTCCGGCAAATAACATTCGTGGTAACGAATTTATTCTGCGGATAATATGGGTAGATACGCAAATAGGCCTCCGTTTCAAAACACCTTTAACCAAAACGAAAAATGATAATAATGCCAAAGGAATATTTCTTGAAGGCAACAATTCCAACTGTACCAGAAGTTGTTTCTTTAGATGATTTTGATAATCATTAAATGAGGCTCTTAACCAAACAATTTTTAAAACTAAAAAGGTGTAAAAGCAATATCATGTATCAAGGGTTTAGAAAAAGTTTCGATAGTAATAGTGCCCGAGAAACATTTCTTAAATTTTTGAGCAATGATCTTTGCAAAAACATTGGTAGGTGTCAGTGATGATCCTATTTAAAATCTATATTAAATATAATTTTTAATGTAAAATATAAAAGTATGGCGTTATAGAAGATTGGAAAATTTAACAAATCGTATTACTACTAAGTGATATGATTCCTACTGTCGATTTTATGAATCCAAAAGAGTCTTACGATATACTTCGTTTCCAACTATTTTAATAATGTTTTTAATTTCTTCTTGGAAGTTGGGTTTCGACCAAAACCAAGAAAAAAAAAGTATTCACATTATTCCATATACATCAAGTGAGTAAAGGAGCGCCACCATATTCGTTTTCCTTCTACCGTAGAACCGTAGCGAACGCGCTCATAAAGTAAACTAAAAATAAGTTTTCGTAACCGGGAAACTCAAATCTATTCCATCGCACTACTATTGTGCATACATCACCGTATTAGAGCTTAATACACGTAGTGCGGGCTCTGAAGGCGCCATCAGTTCCGCTACCGTATTCTCTCGAAGAAAGTAGTTCGCAATATAAAACTAAGCTAGCGGACGTTTAAAATTACAATTTACAACCAACATGCGCGCGTTCAAATTGAAATTTTAATAATGTAAATAATTCCACCCCGGCAAGGATATTACGTCTATTTCGGGAAATGTTTCTTACGCCACATTTTTTACCTACCATCGCTACCTACCTTATACTTAGGTGGCTTTATACGTGTGTGCGTATATACATACCTAAGTAAGTATATGCGAACTGCCTGCTCTGATATTTTATCTTTTTTAACTCGGTACAGCGGTTGCTGCTACTCAATTTTGTTACGAACTTTACGTCGTCGAATGATGCGGTATACCCAATTCCACTTTATAAGTACGAAAAATTTAATCATTAGAATGGTATTATGTGTATAAACGGATCATATTTCAAAATTAGTAATTGTAGTGGTTACATGTAGTGGTGGTAAATTACATTGAGAAAGCAGTTAAAAATACCGATGTTGCTACTGCATGCGTATTTGTATTGAAATATCGGCTTACCAATATCAGATTTGTAAACCTCACAAATGAAATAGGTTTTATACAGCCGGATCCAAAAATCACCGACGAACTTTAGAGGTGGTACAGAATAATAGAACGAAGATCCCTTTCTTGCACTTTTTCATCCAAAAATGTCTTACCTTGGAGTTAAATGATGTTAAAGTAATTTGTTTAAGCCATTCAAATATTGTAATGGATATTTATGCAAGATTCTAATGTAGTGCACTGCATGATTGTGCTGAACTGCTCGATGTGACGCGTTTCTGTTCTGTTACTATATTATATTGTACATAAATAATAATAGTCCCCTTTAAGAGATTGTATTGTATTACGCCTAGTAAGTATTCTAGACACAAGAAAGAAATTACTTCTCTTAAAGGAATTGACCCAAGAACATCTAATTTCTTGCGATTAGAAAATACTTTTCTCTGTGTACGGTCAGGAATTGAACCCGGGATCTTCAGTTTAGTAGTTTAGTAACCCACGAAATAGACTACTGCAGCCTCTTTGAGCACTAAAGGCATGTCAGAAAATTCAGCTAAACTGTACATTCCCACAGTTGTGGTTATTCAACAATACGTCAGGTTTGACAAATCTATCAAATTTGACAAAACTTGAAGTTAAGTAAGCAACCTTATATAACACATTTGCATTCTTATTAGCTTAAGTTATCATTTTTAGACGAACCTTGTATATTATGGTTACCTAATATTCGGTTAATATTGGGTTAAGAAAGTGAAAATACTTACTACCAAATCCCCGCTTACAGACACACGTCGAACGAGGCACGCTTATAAACATGCAGTTAATGTCTACCACTTTGTTCGACTCCTTTATTAACAACGGGGTCCGAGGTTCGAACCCCGAATACCGCTATTAAATCATTCCATGGGTGCAGGCGTAATAACCCATGGCCCCCTTAATCTCCTGTAATTATCTAGCGCTATTGGGGTGTGGTTTGAATTATTATTATCTGCTCTAGCATTAATGGTTTGTATAATTTCAATAATATCAAAAACCCAAGAGTGCCCACCAATAATTATGAGTCAATAATGTAACAGAATGAATGAATTTTAAGTGAGCAATTCAAAATATGCAGTTAGTACATAAGTTCTCACCAGCATTTTCAAACGGAAACGTGTGCTTGCTTAGATATCAAATTAGTACTTGTCAGACAGACCTTGCGAGTTTTGGAATCCAAGAAAACGCTTTTTAAAGTTATCAGAATTGAAATAGAACTTTTTTTTTCAAAAATAAACGATTTTTTTCATAAAATCTTTAACTTTTATTTTTCGAAACAGCAAGATTTTTAACTAATTACAGTATATTAAAAACTTCTAGTTAAACTAATAATTCAGACTTTCAAATCCGTTTTAACAGAAAAAATTTGATAACAAACTTTACTTTACTTTATAACGAGATCTACAAGTAGTTTCTGATTGACTTCAAATTGTTTATCTAAAATGAATACCTTTCCAGAATTTTCACTTTTTGGAGCAAATTGTATTATAAGATTTTGTTTCTTCTTACTATTTTTTTACTACGTGTAACTTATCTAAATTTTCACAAAAATAGTGAAGCTGTTTCATTGTTTAGCTCCTAAATATAGACCAAATAAGTTTGGAGATGGGCATCTTCAATATCCATGCGAACTAATCAATAAAGTCAGCATGTCTTAGGTAGGATCGATGGGTGATTAATAAAGTTCGTTACATCAACTTTATTACACCTATTAATTGCTGTAGTGTAATAGATGTCTCATTGCAATTTATTGAGTTTATTTTATTTATTATAAATCATATTTAAATACTGTTTCACAATATTAGAATATGTACTAGAAACAACAAAAGCGAATATAAAATTTAAAAATGTAAAAAATTACAGGACACATCTTAAATGACCAGGATACTTTTATTTATTTAGCACATGGCACGGCACATCATAGAATAAACCCCTGTATGCAGAAATAAGAAGTTATTATTTCTTGCTTCTAGTGCTCTAGTCATTTTGCCCATAGAAAAACCGTGTCATTGTCTGCAGCCCATTCAATTGATGTGCCCAGAGATACGAAATTATCTGGATGTATGAAGATTACTTTAACACGAACGCAAACCAGCTTTATATCATCTTATTGTTGGACATTACAAGTAAACATTCCATTTACATAAATTCTGTTCATATTTTCCTTGATAATATTATTGAGTTGTTCTAAGTCTGCGCTTTCTACGTACCATACCAATCTACTCATTTTATTAAGTATTAATTTATATAACCATTAAAAGGTTTTGAGACATGTCAAAAAATATCAGACATAACAATAATTACCTTAATATTATAAATAAAGCTCGACATGCGTTTTTGTTTTTGTACAGCAGACATTTATGTATGTTTCTCTATCTATCGTTATAATGCGCCGTTATTGTTGACTATTAACCGATGATGTTGCTAATGAGAGACAAATTATTCATTTATTCCCTCGCTCCAAATTGTGACGTTCTTTTACTATTTTAAATTTAATAGCAAAAGAGCCTCACAATTTGCAGTGAGGGAACAGATGAATAATTTATTGGCAATATTATCGGTTAATATTCAATATATACCCATTTAGATCTGAGAATTGCTACCTCCATCTGGTAGGTGTGCTGACGGGCCTTGATAAGGCGAAATGCCGGCATCCACACAGATCGCGTGGTTGGTAGCAATATTAATTTCAATTTCAATATAGTTATTTATTAAAATACTGGGATTCGTCCCAGCTAACAACTGTTGTTCTTACGTCGCATCCAAATTAGTTTGATCTGGTCTATACAGTAGTTTGTAAACGGTAAGTTCCCATCTGTTCCAGATAGGTTTGTTATTATGTCACAATATTAGGTTGCGGTGATATTTGAATGTTACTCCACTGGTGACTTATAGAAGAGCACATCTTTCGAGATTTTACCAATCAATCATCAAAAATATTAAGGCTACCACTGTTTTCCTTTGAAGTTTCTACTGATTATAGCTACTTAGTTGCCGAAACACGTATTTAGAATTATTCGGTCATTAAGGTGGTTACGGTATTTTTTGATTGAGTCCTACTATTTCAAGCTGCTGACTCCAACTTCTATTATTTTAAAAAATAATTCAGTTTGATATTTCGCTAGACTGTTAAATATCAGAAATACATTACTTTATCTATAAACTTGACAACTTGACAAGGAAAGAAAACAATAAATTAAATTTATTTTGATTGCTAATCACCCATATAAATATTTATATAATAAATTGTAGAAAATAATAGATATTAAACAAGCAATCCATTTATTAGAACGCCAAAGCAATTCGATCACTACCAAAGAACCATCAAAAATTCCGCCATAACAATTTGTGCTTTATTGCTCTACCTCCTTATATAATAAATGTTAAGAATACTTGCATCATATATAATAGAACATAGTAGCGGCAATTTCATTCCGCTCTTTCCTGTTTAACCCCCATAGAATATGAAAGATGATAGTAGAGATATTTCGACATACTCCACTGGCGATTATTCAACCAATATATCTAAATAAAAATAACTTTACTACAGTGTATCTTTATCATAATCTATATAATAGGTATCACTACAATTTTGTACCTATTTTTAGATATTTAGTACTAACATTCAATTCTTTATACCTCCAAATCTAATAAATAACGTATCACGTCACTATTTGTCAACTCCCATATAAATTTACATTATGTCAAAATGTGATGGCACAAAATATTACCGAAACATTTCCTGTGTCTGAATGTCTACGCTTCGAAAGTCGGTTTATTACTCTTAAACTATTCGCTATATAGGCTGTTATATGAAGAAGAGAAAGCAATAACAAAATCCCTTTGCCCTATGTTTATCTCCAACAACCTACACACCGCAGAATAATATCGATTAATAAATAAAATGTGTGTTTATTGTTGTGGGGTATACGACCGCGTGGATGTAAAATAGACAAAAATATGTACGTTTTATATGCACATCATCTGGTATACTTCCAATTCCCAGATACACGCACATGTTGGTACAGAAATACTATCTCGGCATTGTTACATAAATATTGTGTAGTTGAGAAAATCAAATTAACATTTTTATCTTTTAAAGCACATTAGCTTTCTTTGTTTATTTAAACCCCAATAGGGCAGCTGCCAACTCTAATTATGAAAAATTTTGACTTATAGCTTATGCCTAATTAGGCACACCACCAATAAAAATAAGTAATTGGTTTCAGTTAGCTGGTTTATAATTCTTATATCTAGATTATTCTTGCCTATAATATCTTGAGCATTCCTGTAAAGCCAAATGAGAGGAGATTGCAAAAAACAGAGGAGTTACAAAAATCACAATGTGTGCTCTCTCCAGGGCTCTTGATTCTGTTAGTCTTGGCATACACATTACCCAACTAGAGTAATATGGAAGCACGGCAAACGTATTAGATAGCCGAAGAATGTTACGGACAGGAGGCAAGTTAGATAATGGAAGATTTCTGGCTTGGAAATTATTAAGGTGAGGTATCCGGAATGCTAAAAGTGTTAATGAGTGAACGATAGGTTGCTGATTATTCTTGCAAATAATAAAATACTGAGAGTTCTACGGACGAGGCACTAGTTTGCATAAACAAATCGAAAGTCAATATTTAGGAAACTGAAATATCTATTTACATCAAATATTCCTATGGGTCTAAAAGGACACATTTGATCCCTGTTTTAACTTATGGGGCGGAGAGCTTGTGTCTTGCAAAGAAAACAACCAATATAGTCAATCTACACAAAGGCGCATGGAGATGTGAATGTTAGGCATATCCTCGAGGACAAAGTGCAGATTACCCAAATAAGAAAATGAACAGGAGTAGAAGATGCAATAAATATAATACCAAGGGTTAAATCGTGGCATGGCACTGTTAGAATAACTCTGGGAGAATTGATACTGACATTACAAGAAATGAAAAATGGGAAAGCCGCTGTACCTTTAAATTAATTAAGAAAATGCCGAACATATTCCTGGAACTTATAGCTCTGTCAAAATAGACAAAAAAGTTTCTAAGCCGTATAAGATAAGTAAAGGATAAAGCAAGGATCTTACCTTTGAATGGACTCATACTTCTACATTCTTCTACATTACTATCACATAACATGGAAATTGTCGAAAAGTGTTGGTATATGCTCTTAGTTGCAGACGACCATATTGTAATCACGACTGATGAAGATAACATTAACTATATCATGCGAAAATTAGTAAAAAAAAGTATCAGAAATGGGGCTAAATATAAACATCGGAAAAACTGAGTAAGGGAAGGCGGGGCAGAATGAAATAGCTTCATAGGTGTAGAGATACTACCAAAATTGCTTTCACTATCTTTTATTTAAACACTTTCATCGATTATAACAGAAGCAAAACAAACACAATCCATAAAATGAGCCCGTTTTTTACAACTACCACATGAACATCAGTCCTCAGTTGATTTGGAATAAAGTTCATTACAATATAGGGAGGTCGAATCAATTTCATCCTCTAAATTTTCATCTGTCAATATCATGAACTTCATTTTCTTTTTCTAATTCTCTCCAGTTTATCGTGTTTTACTTTTTCATTTCTTCGTAGCATCTTCTAATTTGGCTTTATGTGGCGAACATGTTGCAATAACAGTTTTTCTTCGAACTCCTTTCTGTCCAGTTTGAACTTTAGGCAACGGAAGCACATCTTTTGAAAATATACATGTGAATGCAGTTTCTGTTGAGTTAAGTCAGAGACACTGTCATACATCCAAGAACTGCAAAGTGTACCATGTTAGTGTTTTCAGTGTTCCTACTGGTAATTTTTTGAAGGCATTAATACGGCATTACCTTTTGGAATGATGATAGGATGTTTATTAATGGATATGACAGCTGATAAATCTTGTAACTCAATATCAGTAGTCATAGATGGTAGGAACTCTGAATCGGTAAAAATATCTGAAATCGGAGGCCAAATACCTGTCTTTTCAAACTCGTTTAGAGCAGTTCTCGTATTAGCAGATCTAAGAGAAGCTCTTTTCGAAATTTTGAAAAGAGTGACAACCTTTCTTGGGTTTATACTCAGCCACTTTCTGACTTCTTCTTCATGGAGATTCAACGACTTCATGAACTAGTGTTCATGAATCCAAAGGCTGGAGTCGATCCGAGCAATGTGGAGGAATATGATGACAATGCCATGTCTTCTTGCTAATTCTATAAATTCAGGATTTTTTATATGAGGCGATGATGGTTTGTTTAAAATAAGTAAAACTGGGATTTCTCTTGTTGCTCTAGAAAACTGGATAAACTTTGAAAACCATTTTTTTTTTAAACTTTGCCAGTCATTCAGCCTGAGTTTGTACTTCAGCCCATCCTCCCGGAGGCAAGCCAATTTCAAATTTTTCTTGCAATTTTTTGCGCGGAAATATTAACTTCGGTGGCATGTAACTGAAACACATATAAAAGAAAATATATGAAAATAACAACAGACGTACATATTATTTTTGTGGTTAATATGAGCCGATAAGAAACATGTAAAAAGCCGAAACATATTATGTAATTATTACGTACTAGGACTGGTTTAACACCACATTTAAACCCCACAGCTGTATACATACATACGTACATATGTGAAACTAAATTTACGATACTCTACATGCTCTATAATAGTTTGAAAATTAAAACCATACTTTAATAGATGCAATTAACTCTTGATTTCATTATGTAGAACCAATAGTCCAAATAAACCATAACGTCAGTCACTAATATTGCACCATACTTGTCATTGGTTATTTTTAATTTTAAATGTGTATGTGCCCGTAAGTATGCAAGGTAATTATCCCCGAAGCAAATAGATAAAAATAATTATAATTACAAAGCCATATGTCGGCTATAGAACATAAAATACATTACGTTCGTTTTGCGTGCATACGTACATATTCATGTAATATGTATGTATATGCGTACGTGTAGTAGTATAGGTAAAATTATCCACGTTAGAGTGCAGCTGTAATATTTTTTCCTTTTTGTCCTTTTCCTTCTGAACGTGTACAGATATAACATCTGCGCTATGTCCATGTTGTACGTAGTCTGGACCTCAAAACAAAATATTTTCTGTTCGTCTTCATCCTTTAGACGCATCACGGTAATGTCTCAAACGAACTAGTACAATTTCGTTATGATCGAATAAGATAATTTGAACTTAACATTTACCTTAATCATGGTACGTGTGCGTATGCAACGGCGCGTTATCATTATTTACATACACGTATGCCCACATCGGAACGGGGATTGCTTTGCGAATGAGTCTCACTGACAACTAGAGATATCCAGTCGTAGTGTATCATAAACCGAGCAAGAATACGCAATACGTAATTTTCCTGTACTCTCAGATTACGTTAAAAAGTACAGTTTCTTATATTTATTTTGTAGGTGCTATGCAATGTAGGAGAACGAAAAAGTAATTCTAGGTAAGAAATTAACAACGATTCTTATTAAATTAAACATTGGAAAAATAAGCTCTACAGTTATACAAAATAACAATATTCTAAACAATGTTACTTCGTGGAGGGTTCGGAAATAAACCCATCCCCGGCCAAACAATAGATGTGTCTATCACAAAAATTGCCGTCTCAGTACCTCGTGATTTCTAGGGGTTGATATATTTGCTGCGAACGCATTTGCAAATTCAAATATTTCGTTCCATTCCAATTTACCCTCGATAACAAATGGTCCCATAATGTTATCACCCAAGATACCCGCCCAAACGTTAAGTTTTTCGGCGTACTGAGTTCTTACATGGACCAGATATTGATTTTCTCGAGACCAATATCGCACGACTGATGGAATTATGCTTGCCCTGACGTGGAAACGAGGATTCGTCGGAAAACAGAATCTTTTTTTTAAAAGCCCATTCCACTGCAGACCCACAAAACTCCATTCTTGCAAAATTGTCCTCGGGAAAATCTCCTGCCACTTTAGAACTTTATATCTTTTGTATCTGCTGTGGTTCAGAATACGTTCCACTGTATTTCTGCTGACACCAATTTCCTCTGCAATTTGCCGGCTAGAGTAAGATTCGCCAAGTTCAACCAACAAACAAAGCCTCACATCTCTCTCCTCCTGTTCGTCTATTTGTTGACATTTACGGCAATTCCCACACAGCCAAATTTCCCAAACGCTTTGACGATCCTTTCAATCGTTGAATGCGAAGGAATGGGACGATTCACGTACTCTACGGCAAATAGATCGACCGTGCTTTGGTAGGAATTTCCAGCAAAATACCATGTTATGATTTGTACCTTCTCTGCGGTTGTATAAACTAACATAGTGTATCCAAAATCGAACATCAGTTCTTAGAACTTTGGGTGTACATAAACAGATACAAAATGATTCAGATAGGCGTGCTACGTGCTACGGCGCACGACGAGGCTGACCGGCGGGGATAAATGCTAGAATGGCAGATCGCGCTGTTACAATATATCTCGTACCCCGGTGAGAATTGAGCATACGTGTATATTAAGTAACTGGATCGTTGCGAGCCACTACGGAAAGATATCAGAGGCGGAAGACCTATTGGAGGTGAACGATCCTGTAAGGGTAACGCGCCTTGGAAGAAGAAAAAAAAACAAGTTTCCCATGAACTTGACTAAACGATCTTGGATTGAAATTTATAGCCCCTCTAATTTTTGGACGCATACACCTGTTATTAAGGTTTTTTCTCTCTTTTCTCTCCCGATTATTGTATGCGTTTGGTTTTTATAGAGGTTAAAGCAGCTAGTATATATTATTATCTGTTCACTTTACCAGTTTACTGAAATGATGACCCTTTAAATTTAATTAATTGGTGTTAGTTGGCAGATTCCCTGATATTCAAATTACAACTCGATACGAATTGGAGAGCTTCTTGTCAATGTTTCCGGTTTCTCACACTACCTATAATTCATACTAATGCAATACGATCACCGTTTAAATAGACGCAAGACTGAGCGCTGTACGCTACAACTACTAATCTAGTAAAGGAATTTTAATCAAAATTGAATAAATCACCAAAAATCTTACAATTTGTTTATACTGAGTGATGACTGAGTGATATACTGATTATTTTAAGTGAAGTGGGGTGGTACCGTAAAATTCCCTATTTAAGAAGATTTTTCTGTTGATCAGATAACAGCAGGGATTATAGTTTCTGTTATTTGATTGTTTTGTTTGATGTTATTTTACTTATCGTTAAATTACTGTCTGTGTTTTTTTCGGTATCTGTCCTTAATGAATTTTTGGCGAGAATCGCCTGATATTTAAGAAAAAACTTTTATGCGTAAATATTACGCAACCAAGGTACATCAAAGTCGGCAACTACGTATTTTTGCTCGCGTGATATTAATCACTTTATACTTATGAAACTCATGTTACCTAATATATAAAAAAGAAATGAAATTGAACGACCCGACAACTTGCGCATTGGGAAATTTAAGGTATTCTCATACTTTTGTTCAATCCCTCATCTCAAACCTATAATCTTGTCTTTCTTTTACAGTTATCTTAACATCCCTTTGTCCTTTTATCTTTGATTAAACTAATTTCACTCTTTCCTTATAGGGCTTTTACTCTAATCAAAAAATATTTCATGTAAGTATACCATATTCATACAGTTCTTATTTTTTTTACCATGATTACATGTTACTAAGGTAACTTGCCGGTTTGGATTATTTCCATTTTGAATATTTTGCCCAAAGTTATCTCCAAACAGGTGACTAGTTAACAACTCCATCTTTTACGTTATCTGTGTTAACTGCTTTTCCATTACATATTACATACCACAACAGTGATATTTAACGCTGCGATGTAGTTAGATAACAATATTTAGAAGCACTTTTGTGAAACCATTTGCAGCTGGTATGCATCCAAGGCGGTGTGACTATTTCCAATACCCAAAGATTTATCATTATTCAATATTATGACATTCTTTCTTTTTGAGAGAATATCAATTCAGATCGTTTTTAAATTAGAGCTCATTCTGCTCTGTTTATTCATGTTGTCGTATTCTAGTTTGAATGGAAAATGTATTTCAACTTCTATTTAGTTTGTTAATGTTAACGTGAAAAAATATTATTTCCGTATTGTTTATAATCTTTTATAAGATTGCGGTGTTATCAAATGATTTCAACGTAAAAAACTAGTAGCCTAAATTTGTTTTGGGATAGGGATATTATCAGCCTCCAAAATATATTTGGAAACTGAGGGGCTATATTAAAAACGAGTGTCGTAAGACAGATCTTATTATCTCATCCACCACAGTTTATTTAGTAATGGGTGAGTGCGATAAGTGACTTATGACACGAGTTCTGTTGTTTTTTAGAATTCATTTTTCTTATGATCTTTTTTTTTTTTGGTTTAGGAAACCGCCAACAATTGCAAACTTCAACTTTGGGGATGTGATGATGCACTTTTCTTTCGGGTTTAGTCCTGGTGTATTTACTTCTTTAATCGTCCTCCAAATTGTCAATTCACGTAGCAATATCCAAAAGATGATTATTACACTGCTCATTAAAAATTTTAACATAATCTCACGGTTCTCTCATGGTTCAAAATTAAATATGTCTGTTATCCAACATGTAAAAAACGCGTTTTTGATGTTTAAAACGTTTGTCAACGTACGCGTAAATACATATAAAAATAAGCACTATTTGTAGTAGTATTTCAACCAATGTTTCAGATACTACTAACTGATGCATGTCTACACAATAGGACTCCAATATGCAAAACGACAACGCATATCCGTATAGGAAAAAAACGGTTAAACAAACCGTCATTGTGCATACGTACCTGGTAGCATATGCAGATTAGTCACAGGGATCATCGTAAAATAAGTGCAAATGAAAAACCCAAAGGAAACAATACGGCCCGCGAGCTACGCATTGTATTTGGTCGTCCCGCTGCTACGCGACTATGAAATCCGGACACCCCTTCTCGTACCTGAATATGCAAATTCAATTTACAGGACCGACGGCGATAATTACTGTGCGCGTTGTTCTGTTGCTTTTTTGCTAATTTCTTCCGCGTTAAAACTTAACCTTAGGTGTTCCTTCACCTGCACCGGAAGGGTTCTTCGCCGCCACACCAAGAGGTCCTTATGCTAACCCAGTTGCCATAAGGTAAGGTAGCAACTATGGGAACGCAATGTAGATGATTTCTTTCTTGTTTCGCAGAAGATTAGATGTTGCAGTATGCGATACAAAAAAAAATATTGAAAATAACAATAGTGAAATAACAATAATGTCGTAAAACATGAAGAAATTTAATGTCCAGAAAATTAATAGTAGAAACTGCACCAAAAATGTTCGGTTTTTTTTTTTTATAAAATAGGGCATAGTTTGATAGTATATTAACGGACAAGGGTCACAGAGATGTTATGTGACAAGTGTCCTATAACAAAAGTCACTTTTTTACTAATTTTCCTCTTTTATGAACTAAAGTAATTTTAAAATTTAGGAATTTTCGTGGTCGTTGGTAACACTGGTTAACAAGTTTTTTGTCCCAAGCATAAAAAACTTTTGCATGTTGAAATCAATTATGTGTTCAGAATTTCTCCATCACCCTTAGTTTTTAAGTTCCAGCATATTCTCTTATCCACCTAAAATATGCATTCATAGGTATGTAGTATAAGATAACATGTCTTGACGTTATTTCATTTGTCAGCTAGAGCTCGGAACTGATCAAGTAGCATGCAATGGTTAATGTTTGAACATGTCTTGACGTGTTATGACCTGCATTTCCCATTCCTAGATAGCATCTCTTGTAATTTCAGTTGTCGGCTGGAGCTCGGTGAATGAACATATACGCTGACGCAGTTAACGTTTTAAAGAGTGTTGCGTTGTGGTGCGTTCAAGCTATTGTAGTGAAACCGCGAACATTTGATCACCTGTAAAAATGCCAAGGAAATGTGTAAACTACCCGAACTCTTTTTACTACATTTGCGACGAATTGACATTTAAATAACAAAAACGGTCTTTCACGCCTCTCCTTAAAAAGTGCTATGAGCAGTATTTCAAGTGCAAAGTAGGTGATGAAGACAAAAGCTGGGTTGCACATATTTGCTCCGTCACGTGTGTCAGACTTCTTGCGGCGTGGGCAAAAGGTAAAGGACATATGCCTTTTGCTATATCTATGATACTGAGGCAACCATCAGATCATATTATCGATTGCTATTTTTGCCTTACAAATATAAATGGTGTGACTTCTAAATCCAAACTTACTGTAAAAAAATCCCAATATTCCATCTGCACTGAGACCAGTATCTCACAATCCGGAATTACCTGTGCCTAAACCTCCACAAAACATGACACCAAGCGACGATGAAAGTGCTGATAACGAAGAAAGTTTTGCAGGCGACAATATGGATTTGGATCCATCATTTCAACCTGATTTGTCTAGTTGTGTGCCGTATCTTCTAAGTCAAGAAGACCTCAATGACTTCGTCCGCGATTTAAAGTGATCTAAGGGGCAAACCGAACTTCTAGGTTCCAGGTTAGTCGCCATGCAGAATTTGAGAATTCCTTCTCTATGGAAGAAGAACTTGTATTTTTTAATGACGTCCTATATTAATATTAAATATATTATTGCTCCTAATGCACTACCATTAACAAAATTTCATTTGCTAAATTTTTCCCTCGAATTTTGTGTTCTTTATACATGGAAGCTTCATTAAAGGGGTTCCACGGATTTCTATTTATTGATTAAATTACATGGAACCATGTTTATAAGTGATAAATACAGAATGATTTTGTTGTGTATTGCAAACAATTACTACTTTACTAATTTACTAATTTACTGATTCCTGGATAGATGGCTTTTATAAGTGACGAGCTTTGTTATGTCATGAGCAGAAATGGTGACAAAATATTAATAAACATATGAGATAATAATTTTTAATGTGGAAAATAAAGTATGAAACTAAAAGGAATTTCGCAAATTAAGAGAGAGAAAATGGATTACCTATTTGCTGTAACTCCAGGTTTTTGATGTTGGAAGATCTGATTTATCTTTACAATTTATATGATTTAGTAGATACTTTAGTGCCTTTCTGGCAATTGACAAGTAATCCAGCATCAAAATAATATATTGTTTGTTTTTTGTATGTATAGCTTCTGAGTGCAAGTTACAGGTCTAACAATTTAATTACAACATACATTTCAAATGATTTAATTAACCATATTGACTCCATATTACTTAATATTGTTTAATGGCTGCGAAACTAGTACAACTACATACCTTTAAAACATATCTTCTGAAAGATACAGAATCTAATTCGAATGCAAATTCATTGCCGGTCTCTTCACCTGTCCGGAAGGGTTGTACCTTCGTGCGTATCTTCTCGCAAAGATTTTCTTATGCAAATAGGACCGCACTGTTACAAAATACCTTTTCTCATGGAATAGAAAGGAACTTCTATACTAATATTATGCATTAATGAGATGCAGAACGGGCAAGCAACCGTGCATTATATATTAGTAGAGTACAATAGGTTTTAATGTATGCATCTATGTATATGAATTTGGATAAACAGAAAGGGTCCTAGGTGTGACTGACAAGATTTAACAGAAGAGTAGTTCAACGTTTGGCGGCTGCGATGCAATCATTTAATGTTAGTTTCATCTCCACTCTTCAGTGTGTACATACATTTCGTGTATTTATTTTTCTGCTGTTGTTTCGTGAAATATTTAGTGTAAGTTATTTTAGATTAGTGCTATTTTATTATATAGTATATTGCTATGAATAAAACATGGATTTAGTACCAACCGTGCTTAAGTGAAAGTGTATCCTGTTGGTTGTGTTTCATACTAGCTCATTATTATAGAAATGTGTCCGGAATTATTAATGTAAGGTTGTTAGATATTTAATTATTCTTTTCCCTTTTAATTTAAAGATTAATTAAAATTTCTGTATTCATTAATACTCATTAATGCTTATTAATTTCTAAAGAACTTAATTTTTTATAAACGTAAAGGTTACATTTACTACATTCTTACTAATAGTAAGTAATAGCATATAGAACATAGATACATTATGTCATTAATATTCTGGCGCTTTAGAGTTCTGTTTATTGTACATTGCCTTTGCATATGAATGATTAGTGATTATTATACGTCATAAGGTAATTGTGTTTGTAAAAAAAAGTTTTATGGGCTTTTCAAATAATTAATATATATTACAAACTAACAATTTAATTTAATTGAAATACTTTGCATAGACAGACTCGTTTTATTTAAATGAATTTGCAATGCATAATGTTACAAGTTACACTTTGAATTTATCGCTACGATTTGACATTGATATGAATATAAATTTAAAAATATTAATATTGCCAATATACACAATAATTAATGATTACACCGATTGGTTTAATTATCCCAATGCTTTTGACACGCGTAGTAACCTCGACCTGTTCAATCAATGAAATTCCCATAATTTTTATTGGATAATTCTAAAAAATTTAAACGATTATAATAAATAAATATAAGATCAATACATTGATATGGATGCGTTCACAATTTTAACTTACTTACTTAGCCTTAAGCTTTTCTCCTTTTCGGTGTAAAGCTAACAAGTGAACACCGACAACCCGCACACTCCTATATCTTCATATTATGTTATATTTCTCGGAAACGTTATCGAAATAATAAATTATTTCTAGATAAATTATATATATTGATAACAACAATCAACGACAAGTAATGTTTCATTATCGTTTTCTTATATATTTGTTATTAACTGTCAAAATTTGCTATACACCACCGTTTTGTACATAAAACCGACTTAATTTTTGAAAAAAAAAAATCAAGGACCTCCGTTATTAATTTTTTCCGAGAATTTTTATATTTATGTTTATTACAATCTATAATAAACAACAACAAAAAAATACACATGTGTATATGTATATCAAAGCGTTGCTGCTCGCCATCCCTCATCTTCGCCTCGGAAGCTGCTGTCTCAGGCTAACGGTGTTGAGGGCCTCCTAGTATTTTCCTTCTACAATGGTCGAGCTTATGTTGTACTATTCATTTTGTTCCTCAATATCTGTCGAAGTTCCTTTTAAAATTTGTTATATGTTAATTCTTTTATGTGTTTCGGTAATTTGTTACACATTTTTATTGCAGTTGTTGCTAGTGCTTGGGTAGAGTTGTGGTGGTTGTATTTTTCAGTTATCAAGTGCGATACTCTGCGAGTTTTATAATCATGTATTTCTCTATTGGTGTGTAATTTTATTTTTGTTTTAATTTAATTATTTTTAATTTTGTTTAGAAATTGTATGTTATTTAGGTTTATTAAATAACTCGCGTCCCAATGTAATTCACTTCAAATTACATTCTACAAAAAAAGAAGAAATCTGTTATAGTTTGCGAGATATTTGCAAAAATGTAAAAATCATTCAAATCTTTGGAAGGGGCTTTATCCAGAAATCGGGCGATTAGGCATTGTTCTTATACCAAAGTACTCTTGCAGTCTGTGCAGTTTCATCGAAATAGGGATCGGCGGTTTTCGGGTGGTCCCTTGTAAGTTGGAGTTGAGGTTGGATGTACACCATCTTTCTTCCATATCTTCCTGCATCGTTTTCTATTCTCTGCTGTCTGTTTCACATCCACCTATTTTACTGCTCTCCTTTCCGCTGCTGTTGGGGCGTCATTTTTGTAAGTTCTTCTAGGGTTTACCAACCTCTCCTCCCCCATTCTCATTACGTGTCCTAGCCTGTTGTGCTTGTACTATAGTTGTTTGAACATGATCAATATTTATTTCTGAAATGTTTCGTTCCTAATTGTGCTTCTCTTGTATTTCCTCCACTTTTCTCAGGAATCTCGTTTCAACACCCACTAGTCGGCTTTTTTTTATTATTTCGTGTTTGTTGTCCATAACTTAACTATGTTGGCTTCATTATTTCGGTTTTTATTTCTTTTTTGCTAAGAAAGTTTTTAAAAAGTATGCTTCCGTTGATTTCATCACCAAATTTTCTTTACCGTTGATTATTACTACTAAGTGCATATAATTATTTACTTGTTCCAATTGTTGTCCTTCTATCTTCATATCCGTTTCTTCTTCATCTGTCGCTATTGTCCCTATTGTTTTAGTTTTCTGCAGGTTCTTCTTCATGTTTCTTTCCTTCCTCAAATACATTTAAATTGTTCTTTAGCTGGTTTTCTGTTTATCGACTGGTCTGCGTAGGATAGTTCTGTTGGCGTTATCAAATTCTTCTTTCAGTATCCTACTTTGTAGATTTTCAATTCTTGTCTGCATTTTTTAACTACATCATCAAGAACCAAATTAAAGAATAGTATGCTCAATAGCTATCTGTCTCGTGTCTGTTCGTTCGCTCGTGAAAT
The DNA here is from genome assembly GCA_031763485.1 of Osmoderma eremita. NCBI lineage: Eukaryota > Metazoa > Arthropoda > Insecta > Coleoptera > Scarabaeidae > Osmoderma > Osmoderma eremita. The sequence continues at coordinate 271,261 of JARFOC010000409.1, read as the reverse complement.
TTGTCGATTTTTCGTATATAGTAACTCCTATATAGTTCTCTGTATTTTTATACAAACTTCTTACACCGTCGATTAGGTGTTGCTGTATTCCTCTGTTCGCTAATAGAGTCCATACACTATTGCTTCTGGTACCATCGAAAGCTGTTTAAATGTCTACAAAACATTTCCTATTTTGGCGGCTCTCTCACATACTCAAAGTACTATTTATTATCAACAATTGATTTTCATAAAAACTCAATCAATTCTGCTCACGTATGCTGTCCCAACTTGGGGTTATGCTGCGAAGACACACCTCCAGAAAAATCAAAGGCAACAAAATAGATTCATTATTATTCGTTATTAACGTTCCCTGGTATGTCAGGAATTTGATTATCCATAAGGACCTAAAAATCCCCTCAATTTTATTATACATTAAAGAACTTGCCAGGAAATATTTTGCGACCTTTATACCAATGCTTCATTTAAAATTATCCGTTTATTTGCATATTTTGCTCTCAAATTGTTTATTTGTTGAGGTAAAGTTACTCTGAGTATATCTCTTTGGTCTTGATCTGATGTGAGAGTCTGCCAATTGACATTGCAGAACAGCATTTATTTGACTACAGCCAAAAAATTTTTCTGGTTATCCATATTTTGTGTCTACTTGGTCATGACGCGAGACAAAACCTAACTTTTCTGAATGGGATTACTTTCTAAAGCGGTATATGTATATTAATATGCAATCAATCAATGATCCACAAAATCTATTAAAAATGTTTAGAATAATTCCGAGTACCAAACAAACAAACTTTATATTCGCATTTCAATAGGGCGCCACCTCCTATACTTACATACGAAGTTCATAGGCAACCAGTGTTTTTTTAAATACAGTATATAAGCAAAACAATTTGCTTTCGTTGTAGTAGTAATAAATTAGAACTGGTTATCTTAAATATAAAGCTATGTATTTTTCCTGTGTCCGCCATTTCCATTAGTCGTAACATACTGAGAGAACATTAATCTATAACAGTGAATGTAGGAAATAAGGCATCGACTATTTCGCTATTGATTACCCGATTGGCAAGAAGAAATATTTACCTAGCAATCACATTCCATTAACCTTTACCATCCAGAATTAAAAACAACTGGGTCATGAATTGCATCGTAAGCGTTTCATTTCAATTCATAGTGGAATCCCTTGACCTATCCTACAAACCCAAGAAAAGAGAGAGGGGGTAACCAGCGAGCCTTCTTTATGCAAATTTCCTCATTACACTTTCGGTGAGAGTGCAATGGTCGCGTACTGCCTTCCACCACCTCCCGCTCACTTTCGCCCCTTTGTTCCTCATTAGAACGACTCGTGTTTTAATCCCCGTGACCGTACCCCCTCTTTCGCGCACATTTCCAGGCTCTCCTCCCGCGTCTCTGACACCCGCGGACCTCTTTGTTCTTCACCTTGACATTGCATTCATTCTCCCTAATTTGTATTACACTCCTCCTAGCTTCCCCGCTTTTGCTCGAACTAATTATGTCGGTTAGTGGAGCATCGCACCGGCACCCGTTCATAACGCCTCCTGCGATGGCCGTGGTATCCTGGACTTCGCCGGCAATTGTTTTCCGACGGCAGGTCGGGTGCCATGCCAACGTCTGCTTAAGCGATTCGTTTTCCGACGGCAGAAGATCTAGATGGTAGGCCACAGTGTACTTTTTCTTATAGCTCGAAACTGTCTGTTTTATTTACTTACTTGTTCATTGTTTATTAATATTTTATATCATTAAGTAACCTAGGTAGGTGCATAACTTCGATGGTGAATAATTCTTTTGCTATACACGTAATACTGTGTGATACTCTGTTATTAAAATGAATTTTATGTTAGTAAATGACCACTTACGTCTTACGAAAAAAAAAGTTTTTTCTATTTTAAGGCATGAATAAAATTTAAAAAAAAATGTGAAGATAATGTCAAAGTAAGGGTGGATGAGAGAGAAAACGGTTAGAAAAGTTTTAAAGGCATAAAGGAAAGAATAGATATTAGAAAGAGTGCAAGGAATATTTTTACAATCACCTATATAAAAAAAGACTCGAAGAAAGTATAATAAAACAAAGGTATGTATTTCCTTTCGTCAATTGAAGACAGGCAAAATAGTTGCCCAGTCATAATACAGGTGCTAGTTTATTTGCTAGGAGCTGATTGCAACTTTGTTAACTATTGCCGCCATTATCCAATTTATAATAAAACAAAAATCTGAAAGAAAACGACATTCCTGCGCGGAAATAGTCAGCTTTTAGAATAAATCAGAGGAAATATATTCAAAAGAAGTAAATATAAAAGAAATAAACCTAGAGATAGATCATGTATTACCGTAGAAAATGCTTTCTTCTAGTGTTGCTAACGCACTACCAATTTTTTTTTAATCCTACTTGACTGACAGAAAACAGTGTATCAGATATCATAATGTTACGTCAAAATTCATCATTCCTCCATCAGATGTTTACCCAGGGTCTAATTTAGGATCCTTGCTATTCTCAATGTTCATTAGTGGTCTTGTCGATGGCCTATCAAGCAAAAACTGTTTGCTGACGACAAAGTTATTCGCAACAATTGATTCTGTAAAGGGCTGCGAGGTATCTCAATATAAAAATTAATACTTTTACGATTTATGGTGCACTAGATACAGGCTTTCCCTTAATATTTCCAAGTGTAGCTGGAAGACCATTATTACTTAGCGAAAGATCTTGGCCTTTTGTAGGATCGGAAGCTTTCCTTTTTTGTAATCACGTAGTAGATGCTGTTCTCCCAGTTTTAACCTACCTGGTTTCAATTACGGTAATTGTAAAGATTTCCGAAATACTGCACCTAGTGCGTCTTTCTTTTGCCTAATACGGTCTAGACTGGAACAAGCAATATCGATTTGGTTTCCTAACTATTCATTTCATTAAAGATTACAAGGACTGTGGTGCAGCACGAACACATTGATTAATTCGAGACAAGTGCTTCGGGAATACGTGGATTCCCATTGTCAAACCATTCGGTTATGCGGTTGACGATGGGAAACCACGTATTCCCGAAACTCGTGTCCCGAATTATTCAATATATTGCGCGGGAGGGGTAATCCGATACAGTGTGTTTATTTTGTTCATATTAATAATTTCGTATCTGTTGAAGCTTCCTTATTTTCTAGTTGAAGGTTTATATCCATTAAGAAAATTTTACAATGCAATACTTTCGAACAGATTCACCTTTGATTCCTTGCATGTACCAAGAATAGTTAGTCCAATTAAATTTATATTTAACCCAGTTCATAATAGGTTGATGATATCTTTTACATAAACTCAGTTTCAATGTACCAAAACGAAATTCTCGCTTCCACGTGTATTACCAATTCCCTTATAAGATGCCGTATTTCATGTGTTATTACTTTAATAAGATCCGATGTATGTGATATCAACAATGGCAGTTTGGGATACATTGTCAATCATGTTTATGCTTTGCTCCAAATAGATTAATTAAATGTTACTAAGTTTATATGATGCACGTTAATCATTCTGAATATTGAATTATCTTAGTAATTCAATAGCCATTTTTTGCTCGTTTTTAATTTGTAGTTTTGCTCGATTAATGTTCCATACATCAGGATTCTATGTTGTATTGAATTTCCTTATTGTGTAAATTACATAAATAATAATTACATTATTTAAAAAATCATATTTGATGCAATCTTTACACACTGCATCAAGTATGATGGATCTTGAAAGAAAACTGAAAAAAAGCACATAATATTCGGATTTTTCAACGTAACAAAAGGTATACACTAAGACATTATAGATATGCTGTATAACCTATTAAGTAAAAGCAAGATAGACGACGCAGTGACTAATACGAGTAAATCTGACACAACGCGTGTCCTTGATCATATTCGGTCGCTCGCTTGGGGTCACATTCCAAAGCGAAAATTTTTAAAAATATTTGCAAGATCGGACAAAAATTCCCAATGTTTTAGACCCAAAGTTGGCTCAGATGCTAAAAGTTGTTGTTTACTCCAAGGTCTTTAACTCCACCAAGTTTATCTCTATCTTACTTAAACATTCCATGGTCTCCAACCTTGCAAAAGTAATTATGAGTTAATGTAATAGGTTTTATAAGTGCAGCCCATATTCAACCTCAATTTATTGGACGAACACCATTCAGTGATGAGATTTATACTTCCTTGTAAATTCAAATGATTTTATGGAATTATATATCTTTAAATCATTTGCATAAGCGAGTACAGACAGATGAAAGTAAAAGATCATCACCCGAAAGGCATATTTTATAGATACTCTCCTTGTTGAGACCGTAAGTAATTAATGGAACTAATTGAGAAGCAAATTCTTAAACAATTGACGACGACAATACCGATGACCAAAAAATGCAAAAAAAAAACTTGCAAGATTACTATACATTTAAACAAAACAAAGCACGGAAATAAAATAGAAACTCTTAAATGCTAAAACCGTAGTTGAAAAACTCAATTAAGATGCAAACCACATACCACATAATATAGCTTTAAAGAGAGAAGACAAACAAGAATAGCATAACAAATCTATACAGGAAGTGAAAAATATTAAGCAAAATTAAATAACGAATGATATTGAATGGTAAAGTAATAGAAGAAGTAGATATTTATTATATCAATGAAAAGTAACGACGTCATTTTTTTACTATGATCAGAGGATCTGTAAAGCCATAATTCTTCCTTGCTGTTTTTTTTTCTAAAATTAATCGTTCGAAGGACCTAGCCTCAAATAAACGATTTAAATGAAGCAAAAAAGAAAATCGTCCGAAAATATTTTAATGTTTCTTTGGCATTCAACACATAAGAAAGAAGAAATACAGGCAAAACTCTGATCAAAAGAAGAAAACCGACACGTCAAAGAGAGACAGCGTTAATGTCTGCGGGTAATAACGCTCGAAAAATATATAAATTATGAGTTCCTGGCAAGAAACGTTTTCGTTTATTTTAGTCGGAACGAGCAGAAGTATAGGAGCCAGCCGGCGGTGTTAATTTGGAGGAGAGCACCACTGTGGAGATCCTTCTGCGTTACTTTTCGTACATTTATATTCATCATCGTCGTTCTGGTCGCATGTTGTGTGGTGCACATTCGCAGAAAATGTAGCGATAACGATTTAGGTCGAGAATCCAGCTACAAGAACAGGGGGTGTATCCTCACTCGCGCTTTCTCCTTGCATTAATTATTCATGACGTAGCATTTCTGTGTAAACTCCGGGATAAATTATGTTGGCTCGTATGCGGTCCGTAAACGCGCCTTCGAAATTGTAAAATTTTAATTATGAGGTATCTTGAAACATGTGCGAATTCCGTTGTGATAACATACACCTGTTAATCTGGATATCCAATGCCGTAATATAGAGGTCCGCTACATGAAATTGAATATTCGAAAAGGGAAAATCAAACAATGCGATTTGCAACACAACCCATAATTTTGTGCACTATACCAGCATTAATGAAGGCAATAATATGTATATATTGTAGCATAGCTGGGAATTTACTTCATGGAATCTATACTGCTTGGATGAAGATGAAGATAATACGAAACATTATATTTTAGAGGATACATTTGCCAAAAGTGATCATAAGTTAAGTAACTTGAAGGAAAACGAATTCAAAGTTTAGTGATCTAGTATCTCTGCAGCACAATACAATTTCCTATTTTACCCAAACCGTTTGTTTGTCTTATAAGGAATAAGTAGAAATTATCAAAGACCTTTGAAAAATGTTTTGATAACATTGGTTAACAAGATTTTTGTCCCAATCACAAAAATGCCTGATTCCCATATACTTTTGCATGCTGAAATCAATTATGTTTTCAGAATTTCTCTATCACCCTCAGTTTTTATGTTCCACGATATTCGCTTATCCACCTAAAATATGCATGGATAGATATGTAGTATAAGAGAACATGTCTTGACGTTAATTTGAGTTGTCGGCTAGAGCTCGGAACTGATCAAGCAGCATGCAATGATTCATGTTTGAAGACCTGCATTTCCCATTCCTAGATATTATCTCCTGTTATTTCAGTTATCGGCTAGAGCTCGGTGAATGAACATATACGCTGATGTTGTTAACGTTTTAAAGAGTGTTGCGTTCAAGCTATTGTAGTGAAAGCGCGAACATTTGATCACCTATAAAAATGCCAGGGAAATGCGTAAACCACCGCACTCTATTTGCTACATTTGCGACGAATTCACACTTAAATATTTACGGTATTTCACATATCTCCTTAAAAAGTGCGATGAGCAGTGTTTCATGTGTAATGTAGGTAATGAAGACAAAAGCTGGGCTCCCCATATTTGCTGTGTTACGTGTATCAGACTTCTTATAGCGTGGACAAAAGATAAACGACATATTTGCTATTCTTATATGATTTAGAGGGAACTATCCGATCATATTACCGATTGCTATTTTTGTCTAACAAATAAGAGTGGTATGACTTCTAAATCCAAACATACTCCAAAATATCCTAATATTCCATCTGCACTGAGACCAGTACCTCACAGTCCGGAATTACCTGTGCTTAAACCTCCACAAAAGATGACACTAAGTGACACTAAGCCCTGCTATGTTTGCAGACTATTGCTGGACGATGAGGAGAGATGGTTCTGACGCAAAGTATAGCCGAAAGTCATATATCAGCACATTTTTAAAGTAAATATATCACTTTGTACGTCATTTTTTCACGATTTATAAACATATAATGTATGCTTTCACAAAATTTCATTGCTTTGTCATTCCGAAACCCTGCCTGATAGAAAAATTCTGAAAACAGATATGAAGTAAGTGTAAAAGTACCACCAAGTTACCACCCTTTACCTAGTGGGACAAAATAAATTCGAAATTTTGTGGACCAATGTAATCACCATCTTTGTAATTGCTTCTTATAAATATTGAAACCCTTAATGGAGAAAGTATGAATGAACGTTTGTCAACAATTGGCTACTATTTTTAATGAATTCTATTTTTACACCTATAAGAATAGTAAAAAAAATTAAAAAAAATACCCTTACCACCTCGATGAGTGAAGAACTCGTGGACACGTATTTCGGCAACTAAGTTGCCATCCTCAGCAGAAACTACGAAGGAAGAGAATGTTAGACGTCGCACTCTGGGAG
>JARFOC010000409.1:189327-264010 GCA_031763485.1 Osmoderma eremita | reverse complement strand
ATATTTTTTTAAATATATTTTTATATACTTAATTTTTGAACGTACGTGCCATCTATTGGCAGAAATCTTCTTTTCTTAGTTTTGTTTTAGTTGGTAAGTTGTCTTGTAGTTTTATTGTTTTGCCTAATATGTTGTTGGTAGCGACATTATTTGTAAAGCTAACCGTTTTTTTTTGATCTTGGAATTCTCGCTGACAGTAAACTTAGTGTTTCTCTTCATGAGAAACATCAAAAATGCCAAAAACAATCAACCGAACAAAATGTCATTATGGGAATTACCATACAAAGCAAAAACAATGAACGGGCCATGTCTTGACTCAAAGCAACGATTTGGACGGTTTTCAAAAAGGTCTTCGTTGCACCAGCCATGGAAGTGGGTGGGTGGTCGTCGCATCCTATCGCTGCGCACCACTGTACAATACCTCTGATTTTCAAAAAAAAAAATGTATTTCATTCATTCTGAATCAAATGAAACCAAAAAACAAGCCGATAACTTAAACCGCTTCCGGTATACTGACAGTATTTTGTTTTAAGCCTTGAATACGAATAGGTAATGTAATAAAAGTTTGAGCATACACGAGGGCTGGAACTTTAATAGTGGCAACACTACTGTGGAAGCGAAGCGAGACGAAATGAATTACTCCCACTGCTACCGTATATTAGTCTATGTAACAATAAATCTATCTAACAATAAATGGACTCTTCCTTCGACACATGCTCTGTGGCGAGGAAAAGATAGTTGTCTATGAGTTATCGGTCTAAGTTATTGTACTCTGGGTTTTCCTAATGCTCACAAAATAGGAACAGCAAAGTTGGTTGAAAATTGAAAGTGCTCGTGGTCGCACAGCAAAACAATGTCATAAAGATTATATTGAAGCATGTGGGAAAACAGCATTAGCATACCGAACAGTGGCAAGGTGGGTTAAAGCTCTCAATGAGGGACGTGGGAATGTGACAGATGTGAGTCAACCTGGTCTCCCGAGTGTCCGTGAAGAGCAAGTGCAGGCTGTTGCCTCGTTGTTGGACACACATCGATGGCAGACGATTCGGGCGTTAGGTCACGAGATAGGATTATCGCATACGACTGTGCTGCATATCCTAAAGGAATTAGGAAAATTGCATTGCGGTGGATTTTCCACAATTTTACGGAAATGCAGCAGCGGATACGATACGATGGGATATAATGCTCGATGATGAACAAAAGGAAATCAAAACACTAACTAACTAGAGAGTCGAGCAGAGAGTGTCTTCGCAGACGATGCGGTAACGTTGCGAAAACACCTGCAAATAAACCTGGATCTTTGGAACACAGCACTAAAAAAAAGAAACCTGAAAATAAACATAAACAATACTAAAGTAATTGATACAGGTACAAACGATGCAATCGTAATCGACGGAAGGCAGATAGAACAAATAGATGCATTGACGTACCTAGGTGTAAACATATACAAAGATGGAAAATAAACAATAGATTAGAAAACACCACAAAACCATACTATGCACAAAACAGCGCATTTATAAGGCAAAACAATATTCAGGAAAGCAAAAATAGCAGTTTACAACACAGTATTTAACCCAGTCTTAACATAAGGTTGTAAGAGCTCGATTTTAAATAACAAGACTAGGAGTAGAATTCAAGCCATAGAAATGAAGTACCCGTATAGATAATATAAGAAACGAAGTAATAAGAGAAGAGCTGGATGTATAACCTATCCTTGAAACTACTGAGAAGCAACAACAAAGATGGTTTGGACATGTGGTACGCATGAAGGAGGAGAGACAGACAAAAATGGTATGGTTAGCGAAGTCAACACTGGGGGGACTAAGAGGAACACCACGAGAAACATGGAACAGCGTAATAGTGGACAGTCTAAAGAAGCAAGAACTCCAATGGAATAAAGGTATAAAAATGGCGGGGAACAAGAAAGCTTGGGCAACATTTATCCACAAAACGTTATAATTTATAAACTTATCTTAACACCCTAAGGGGTAAATAAGATTATTAATTGTATACATATATATAAGTGATATTCGCAGTAACGATTAGGTCAGCCCAGATAAGTCACGTAAAGCAAGCTTGCACATTAGAATTATATAAATCAGGAACAGCGCTCATTAGATTTAAGTTTATTACGAACCATTATAGTGTTAACCAGTAGTGAAAACTTAATAAGTAGTAGTTTTTGAGGAAATTGTGTAAAGCGTATCCTGTAAGAGTATAACTTTGTTAAAATTTGTTTAACTTCACCCAGGTAAAGTTTAAGTTGAGTTGCAATATTTAAGAAAATAAAATGAATTATGTAGTGAAATAAATAACAAATTTTTCTACAGTAAAACGTCTCCCAATAAAAGTTCTTAATTACATTTGCATATACACCTAAAATTAACAAATATTTGCGTAAACGCAAATGTAAATATTCTAAACCTAACCTGAGTATTTTGTTCCAGATTAATTAAAACATTACTCGACTCCAGCACATTCGAAACGATTGCATCAACGACACCGGAGAGAACGGGAAAGCTCCAACGATAGTGTTCCGCCGAATGAAAAGAAAGATAAAACTCGCCAGGGAGGGAAAAACGGGAGAAAAGAACGCGCCTAGTAGCGTAGCGGGAGGAATGGAGTAAAGTGTGCACACTGCACAGTACCGGAGCACCTCGTATCGAATCTCCTCATATCCGCCACCTACATAATCTATACAGCTTTACTGGCTCCGAAGGAAAGAATGGAACTTTACCGCTAGCTAGCAACTCACTAGATCAATACTCTCTCTCTCCTCTCACACACTCCCCTGTCCAAACACTCCCGGTATATACATATATATGAGGGGTACAAGTATCGTAGAAGACTCCGCTTGAACTCCAGATATTCCCGAACAACCAACTTAGAAAATAGACAGTTCTATTTTTTTTTTGTTATTACTCTTAAATACATTACATTTCAAGATATTAACATAATATAACATAAATGCCGTTTCCTAAAAAAATTTCTGTGTATCCCAAAACATTGTGTATATTATGAAAAAGAAAAATATAATGCTTACCTAATAATTAGAACCTCATACCCAAACAATTACAAATATTATTAATTAAAGAAAGCTATTTTAGATTTAATATATGTATGTAACTATCTACATACGCACTATACTTATGTATAAAATGGTGAAATCAAAAAGATTCTTATTTGTATGTAAGATAAACGTTTGTAGAAAAGTATCTACTGGGCTGTCGGTATCTCATCTTCAAAATTACTCATAAATATATCCACGATAAAAGGTGATAAAGAATTACCCATTGCAGTCCCTTCTTGTTGTTAGTAGAAGTTATTCCGAACGAAACAATTTTGGAACATGCATATATTGGTGAGTACTCTTGAATTTTCTCTTTTGAGATGCCGTTAATTTCTACAAAATATTTTTGGTGCAGGCACGCTTGAAAAAGGTGAAGAAACATGGAAAATAGAAGAATTTCACAGTCTTCTAAATTCAAATTTCTAACATTTTGAACAAACTGAAGAATTTTAACTGTGAAACTATTGTTTTGCTTACAAGTTCTTTTATTCGTTGACTAACTATTTGGAGATTAAATAGGTCGCTGAACTCATATCTGACGCAAATATCTCACCGATTTACCCGATCTGGGAATGACCGAGTTTGAAATTTAAAGACGCATCTAATAATTTTGGACAAATTTACTTCCTGCCTATTTAATTACTGCTACGGGTGACAACTTCTTTTTATAAAATACGTATTCAGTTTGTATATTTATGGGGTGTGGAATGTTATTAGGTTTTGCTAATTCTTACTTATTCACGTAAATTTGTTAGTGTCCAGAGACCTGATCTCCAATTATTTGTTATAGGTTTGGTTATTAGTCCGTTAAAAAGAAGAAAAATAATAAGAAGTAAGCGTAATTTAACATATTAGGGTGTATTCCAAATTACCGCAACCTCTAGTATTATATATTACATACCTCTAGTAGTTCTAGAATTGATTGAGAAATTGAGTTAAACATGAAGAAAGAAACATAAGAATCTAATTTAGTATTCCTTTTACACTCCCTCCTTTCCAAAATGTATTCACATTATGTGTTTTCATTAGATTAAAGTTAAAAGATAATTATTTTCTAAATGTTATACAAATGCAAGTAGAACTCTTAGAAACGAAATATGGGAATATTTATATTTGATCAGGTTGAAAATTAGCTTGCATATAAAGTGTTACAATGTTCCAAGAATTGTGGTTTACTGGCTGCTCTATTACTTTTTTATTTTTAACCGTCAAAAGAAACAATCCTCGGAGAGATAAAATACATTTCACTAAGAATCAAAGAAAGGGTTTTCTTCAATGTCTTCTTAGAAATATTGAGAAAAACAAGCAACAGTAATTAATAATTAACTGAATATTATGCTTTTCTTAACCAAAATTCACACATTATATATAACTTATAAAGTTTTCAAAATGCATTATATTATTAAATTAATTATATTCTAAAAAGTGGACACTATTTTCAAACAAATACCAGGGACGCCTTTTATATTTCCGGAATAGGCGTTCCAGGTGCTGCCACCTAACAACGGCGCCTGTATCGTAAATTTCGGTCTTTTTGACAGTATATTTACTATTGGACTTACTAATATTTTGACGTTCAAGCGATATTTGTGTTACTTACAGTGGCTTAAAGAATCATCTTGGCCAAAAAATGGAATTAACTCGTGAGCATTCTAGTCAATATTTTTTACAGTTTTCGACGTGGATTATCTCAACAACAGTGCATCGATTAACCTAATTCGGTATTTGGCGATGGAGCACCATCAAAAACTAGTGTATACCGGTGGTATGCCGAATTCAATAGTATCCTTGCTTCACTCACTGACGAAGGTCATCCAAAATCAGGTGTTGTTCCGAAAAACATTGATGCTGTGCGCCAACTGATATTGCAAGATCGGCACGTCACATATCGTGAGATTGAGGTACGCTTGGGTATTAGTGGGACCAGCATACATTCAATATTGCATCAACATTTGGCCGCCAAAATATTTTGCTCGCCGTGGATTCCATATAATCTGACAAATGGTCAAAAGGGGCTCGTGTGGTCGAACGAAATGCTCCAAAGATACAATCACGGTACTTCAAAACATGTCTGTCATCGTAACAGATGACGAATCATGGATCTACGCCTATGAGCCCGAAAGTATACAGCAGTCGACTGTATGGGTCCTCGAAGATGAGCCAAATCCAGCAAAAGTTGTTCGCGCACAAAGCACTTCCAAGCAAATGGTCAGAAAAACCGCACATGCCGCAAGTGTACCATTGGTGCAACGTCGGACGGTCAATTCTGAATGGTGCACAACCATTTGTTTGCCTTAAGTATTCGGAAAAAAAAGGGAAACCAACCGCCGAAGACGGATCATTCTCGGCCAGGACAATGCGAGCTCTAATACATCAGCTCAAACAAGAGTTTTTGGCAACTGAAAAAGTTGAATTGGTGGTTCATCCGCCGACAGCCCTGACTTGGCTCCTAATGAGTTTCTGCAGATCAAACAAAAATTATATGGTTAACGTTTTTCAACGGCTGAAGAAGCGGTTAATGCTTTCAAAATGCATATTTTGGAGGTACATCAATCGGAGTGGAAAAAGTGCTTCGGAAACTTGTTCAAGCACATGCAAAATTATACTGATCTTCATGGAGAATATTTTGAAAAACAATAAAACCATGTACTATGATTAATTTTAGTTTCTGTTCTCTATTCCCGAAATATAAAAGGCATCCGTCGTAACACAGATATATAAACAGGACAGTTCTTTCGGCACGGAGCCAGTAATTAAATAGAATGTGTACAAAATCAATAACAGACTAGTCGCTTGCCATCTCATTTAATTCCTTAAAACATCAAAACATTTAAAGCAACACTCCAGAATTCCAGTCAGAATAAAACATTTCTTTTATTTCACATAAGTACATAAGAAATTTCCTGGCATAAAGACCATCACGTAGATTCATAAATCTACAATGTGATTTTTATAATACTGCGCTTGTGACCCCAGGCATATTTCTAACATGGTTTTGATTTTAAGTGTGTAATTTAATGTGTCATACAATCGTTGCAGAATGTTAAGTATACTGCTGATGTAATTGTATTCCTTCTAAGTATATTCAAATAACTGAATCTCAATAATAGCTGACAATTATCCTCGTTACTATTGCGCTATTCATAGTTGACCTTTTTTTAGCACACTAATAACGTGCGTGCATTATTAATATTTTACAATAAGTGATTATGACGCCATTTTTACGTCACATTATATACATATACCCTATAAATTTAAAAGTCCATATATTCGCAAAATACATATTTATCCAAATGAATCCTTACCCTCCTATTCTGCGCTGTGAGGCTGTTCTGAAAGAAGCTAGCGTCACGCTGGGAGGGTATTTTAAGGACCTCATTAAGGGAATGTCCGCAAACTGTGTGTTCATTATTTTTCGATTACATTTATTATTGAGTCAAACCGGGAGTAATTGGAGGAGGACTGTCATTTTCAGCGTATAGAGAAGAACTTTGAAACCGTGGCTGCGCGTTTGTATTGCAACAATGGACCTGCTGGAGTTCAACGGCGAATGAGTAGATTTGTAGGAGGCGGCAATAGAAAAGGAGAATAAGAATACACAGTTATTCGTTAGTCGAAAAAGAAAGCTTTTACAAGACGATGGGTAATTTATAAAAATAATAAATTAAAAAAATTGATTTCTCTTTTAGTTTAGTATTTTAGTTTGAATACTTTGAAGCAAGCATCTAAACATATTATTGTGTTTTAAACTTGTTACGACAAGTTTTAATATTATATTGTCGGGATAGTATAAAATGCTGCATTTCTAATCTATAAAATATTCGGTTTTATAAAGGTTTCATTGCAATAATTTTTACAAAAATAAAGATTAATGATCCCCCACGAATGCTTTGCATCATGATGGTATGGAATGAATTAGAGTGTTGGGGAATGATGTCCCATTCCACCTTGACAGCAGTTCATAATTCTTGAACCGCTCTTAGTGGCATATTTCGTGCATTAACACGGCTTGCCAAAGCATCGCACACGGGTTCCGTCTACCATGTGGATAATTGACTGACCACTCCATTCTCTCTATAGCAACCATCAGTTGTTCCTGATGCCTGGCGACCACTACCGTCTTCTATGGAATAAAAGTTGGCGTGGCTTCCAGTGCTTATTCCGGTCTAAATCGTGGGTTTCTGGTTCACACCAAATCAGGATACGTCTTTTATCTGGCTGCAACGTAAATCTGGATTCGTCATTAAGTGTGACTCTATTTGATATATTCATTGTCCGACATTTTGCAGGATTGGGACTCCACCCTACTGGAGAAAAAAGAGGCTTTCAGTTTTGCGCACAGCAACATACGGCTCTTGCTCAATGTGTTATGCGTGGTGGGCTATCTGCTATGGAAGTAGATACCCTCTAGTAGTAGTTCAAGGAACATTAATGCGTTAGATGTTCTTGAGCCAGTGTTAGTACCATATTCTCAACAACTGGTTGATCCAATTTTCTAATACTAATTTCATAATACTAATGTACATCATGGCTTTCTCGTTTGCCGGGCTTGTCATCAATAGAACACGTGTACGATATGGTAGGATAGGGGATCAATAATTTACAACCACCCCCAAAGTACTGTATACATTCTTCAACAAAGGGTTTTAAAAGCTTGTGGCAGCATACCACAGGCTACCATTGATTCACTAACTTCAAGTATGCCTAATGCACTAGCTGAATGCGCACGAAACAGAAGAGGGTCGACGCATCATTAGCGTTTCTATGAATCGTTATATTGTTGAAATTTTCATCGTCTCTTAATGCAAATAAAATAAATATTTCCTGAAAATTTCAATGAAATATACTAACATCTACTGGGTGTTCATTTACTTATGGCGACCAGTATACATTCATATGCAACTTATATGCATTAGTCACTGAGAAGCTGATTTGCGCTCATTACAAAAGAGGCAAGTGGTGGATGTCCAAGTGAGAGTATCTTGATCAATAATGACACCACCGCTCATTTCTTCCTTAAGCATGTGAAAATACCACAATTGCACTAAAAAATACAAATTAAACAATGAATAAATATTCTCAGGTTGAGAGATAGTATTTATAAATTAATAAATACAGATTAGATGTTCCAGCGGCTTGTTTATGGTTTTGTTATATACCATTTTATTGACTGTAGTAAACTAATCGATGGTAATAATAATATAATCTTTATTGCTAATTAAAATAAAGATACACAGGGAAGAATAATACAGTTCATTTCAATATGAAATTTAATTAAAGGTAGTGGAACGGTGGGAAAGATTTGTATTAATTTTATTAGCATTCCTAGCAGTATGTGCCAATGCATCCTTAATTAATGTATTTGTTCTAGCTTTTGCTATGAAGAAAGAAGTCCGTAGAGCCAACGTATATTGGGACCGTAAAGCCAATTGCAGCTAATATGTTTGGTCAGAATAAGTGCCCATTTCCTGTTAAATACTATAAAAATCAATGATCAACATGTCTTTCTCCATTTTCTTTGATACTGCATTGTATTTTTATATTCGAAGTATGAAACACTATTGTTTCATTCTTATCAAATGAAAATTAAAAGAATCTTCTAACCACAAAGGCAATTAAATTCTTCAGGTATTTGTACATATATGGCGCATTTACATATAAATCTACATTATATGCAGATTCATAAAATGAATGTTATACCTTATTTCTTCTTATCCAACTTGTATTAAATAGGTAACTCCAAAAACATTGTAGCTCCCCAACGGAAAAAATAACGATGTAAAAAGTAATCAACGCCATATTTTACAACATCCACTCTTTCTTTCTCTCTCCACACCTTAATCATTGCCACCAACGCCGTTGTTCACATCTTCTTCTACCGATATTGAATAAGCAGCTAACTTCAGGGACGGAAAGTGAGCGAGAAAGGGAGATATTAACAATGAAAAAGTGGCGCTGCCAAACTCAGCTGATTGATTTTGTAATTGATAGAGGGCGGTTACATAAGACTGATTAGCACTCTCTAAAAATATCACTTAGGAGAAAATGATTCTCCGCCAGAGCCCCCAAAACCCTCTTCCTCTTGATAAATGACTGACATCTTTCTTACCAGGAGCAGTCGTGGATGTGGATCGCGCTTCGCCGGAACACCGGGGGGCCGCGGCTGAGAAATAAGACGGCGGCGAAAGATGAAAATCGAGCAAAGGAAGGCGAAGGAGTCGAACGGTGGCGGTAGCTGCGGCAGCGCGAAAACGCGAATTTAACGGTGATTTTTTTCCCTCCGCTTCTGCGACATGTCAAGCTAATGATGCAGCAGCCCGCCCTGCCATGTGCAGCGACTGAAAATATGGCGGATGTATATTTATTAAATTTCTAGGTGGGCTTTTTTTCGTATAAGCTAAAACGCTTTTTTTAATATTACCTTTCTTGATGATTAAACATATTCATGAAAAATAGCAAAGAAAAAATATTATTACACTTTGCAGTTAAATGTTTTGTACCTTGGCTAGATTTTTACAGTTAAAATTAGGAATATACCCATCTCTTAGGTATTCCTCTATACCAAGTCTAATTTCGCATTTTGCTACCTATATCTTCACTTCCTCCGAATAAGTGAACGGTTCCATTATACCGGGAAAGCTAACACAATCAGTAAGTCTTTTGTTACAAAATAAAACCCGGAAGAATGCTGTATTACGAACCTCACACTGAACCCTACGCCTACATCAATCACAAGAAACATCTATGTTCTTTAATCAATATTGTGTTAGCTGAACAACTTCTATAATTAAACAATTGCAGTCAAATGGTTTAGTAATTTATTTATCTTTCTTTTCAAATAAATTTAAATCTATAACTAAAAGGCAAACGTTTACCCTCAAAATAATAAGCATATAGTGTAGCAAGCCACATGTCATATATATCAGTATTCTCCGCACGAAACAAGCTTAATAAATTCATTCAGAACAGGTCTTTCTTGGACTTTCTTGCAGCGTCGCATGTTATCCCTTAGCTACTATAGTTTTTACCACTTCTGGTATAACTGCAATATGTAACTGAGTAAACGCGCCTTCTAGGAAGTTGATGTTAAATGCAAAATGAAATACCACATTCCGCTGCTTGTACTTAGTATTGTAACATCACGGACACATTAAAATAGTTTCAAGTGGAAATCTTACTGTTAATAATAGCTAGTAATAATATTGTTAATGAATACAGTATCTTTGTGAAACTTGATTTTGTGAAATCTGACAAAAAATCCCACAAGTTGAAGCAATGCAGATAGGAATGCTTTTTTCTATAACCGAAATTAAACACTGTTCAGAGGAGTACCTCCCGCACAGAGTATTTCGGAATACGTGGATAACCGAATCGGATTCGGTTGTACGACTTGATGATGAGAATCCACGTATTCCCGGAACACGTATCGTCCAGAATTAATTAATACTTTGTGCGGGAGGAGTAATCCGAACAGTGTGTTTATTGTGCTGCCCCACAGTCCTTACAATCTTTACTAATAACCGAAATTGATTAATGGAGTAGGTTATGAGAAAGTAACTACTTTATTAAAGGAACTATTTATTATGTTCAGAACATAAAATTATACAAAAACTTGTATTATTATTACAAAAAAAAATGAAACAATGGAGTAATTGTTATACTTAAGTGTGAAAGATTTTCTTTTTACAGGGGCCGTTTCAGATAGAGAACGTAGAAATGTCTCGCAGTAAATCCTCTCTACAATTGCGAGTGTATACACTATTTCAAAATGACACATTCAGCCCTATAGGGCTGAATGTATCATATTGAAATAATAATGGGATGCAACTTATCCCGCGAATAATCGTATATAAGTAATTCAATCGCCAATGAGAATGTGGTAGAAGAAAAGGAAGCCTAAAATCGCCGAATAATAACTACAACTAATTCTAAAGGTAATTCCACTTACTGTATCAAAGAGAGAAAATTAATAACTGGTTTAACAGATATTGTTCTGACAATTTTCTAGATGTTACAAAAGTTTTTGACAATGTGTGTCACCAGGGATTGTTATACAAACTTAGAACTAAATTACCAGTTTATTTCTGGTAATAAATAAGTAAATAATAAAATATTTGTCAAATAAAGAAATAATTCAATTAAATGTCAGCTTCTTCCATCTTCTGCCGAATCCTTGAAATATACAGTGGAGTTATTAGTGTTAAAATTTTAGTTTATTATTCACGTGTACTCCGTTACTTCTCTTCCAATAACATTTCTATGTTAATAGTTGGGTGTTTAATGTAAGATTCCTACCACCCGCTTGTTGATAGAACACTCTCGTTGTTGACTCTTATTTGTGTTACGTTAAACAATTATTTATAAAATTACCTTATTATAAAGTAGATAATAATGAAGTGTATAAAAAAATACTTGCAGTAGTATTAATATATCTGCACATTATATGGAATAAAGTCCTAAACTACTAACTACTAACACCAGGGCTAAACACAAATTTGTATTTATATGTGATGCTTATATTAATAACTTCTTAAATATCCTGAAAACCTTTCTCACTTTATTACTACCACATCCAACCTCTTACATTATTAAAAGTACATTAGGTTTCCTGCCTCTGCATGGAAAGAAAGCAATTATTGTCAGTATTCGGACAAATAAGCAGCATGTTGATTTATTCCCACAATTATCAAAAGCAGTACGGCCACATATCCATCGATCGGTCCGTACGGAAAAGTAAATGCGCTTTTATGGATATTCCCGTCCCAGCAGATTTAACGAATTAATTTTTATGCCAAACAAAGGCCGCAAAATGATCCCCGAGCATGTTGATGTTGATTGTGTGAGCAATTTTGGGCGAATATTATAGAGACATTAAGGTAATGGGGGTTGTTCCAAATTACTATTAGTCTCCATCTTGGAACGTGAATGCCGTACATATGACCCGGTTTTCCGCATCGCTGTGCCCGTATAAGCGGGAATCGCACGCTGTAAAAGCTATTTTTATGGTTCTTATATGATGATAACCATAACTATTATTTCTTTATTACTATTGTTGATCGTAATTTATAACCGGTTGGATGCAAATTAGTTTTTACATATTTTAGTAATGCGTGTGCGTTATTTAAATTTAAATTCCACTTTTAGAAAACTAAGTGACTAAATGTTAATTTAGAGTAGAGAAGAAAACTGTAAATTAAATAGAATATTAGTTGACAAACATTAAGCTGTTCATGCGTGCAGCTTCATTACATAAAACAATACTACCTTCCCTATTTTATTAATTTTAAGGAAAGTACTTCTTACACAACCGCCCAAGGAACAGTTTCAAATACTACCGCCATCTATTAAGCATACATTGCACTATCTTTTAAAAAAAAATTATATCTAATTTTTTTGCAATCTTAAATCTATAGAAGCCGAGAACTTTATCAATGTAAACTCCCCTTGTCCAGAAGAGATAAACTGCATAAATTTAAGTGTGCTAATTATCAATTACTTTACAATTTTTGAAACATAAAATACCATTCAAAAATGTAAAAATTCTAGCGCTATTTGCATTTTGCATTATAATTACATATAACCATAAAATAATACTAAATCTAAACAATTATTTAATTCATCATTTAAGCAATACCTGGAATACTTTCTGTCATGAAATTACACCACTGATTTTAATTTTAAAAAATAACACTACGCTGATTTAGAGTAAGTAATATGATTTAAGTAGTTTAACAAAATTAAAGTTTGGCTATACTAAAGCAAAGAATAGTTGTCTTATACAATATGCCTAATAAAAAAGCTTGACATAGAAAAAGCTTTTGTTGAAGTAAGACACGGTGGCGCCCTCCGTTGAGTAGTGGCCGAGATACATAAAGTAAATCTTCTGCTATGAATCTGTAAAACAGATGGGGAACTAGACTAGAGGGGTAAACACGTAATTTCCAGTACGCGTATTACCAATACCTACCGTAAAAACAATGATGTAATCACCTTTTTATTGCATTTATTAAAATTATATATTTTAAATAAGTAAAATAAAATATTTTAATTCTAAACAAAAAATATATGTGTTGTTAATATTAGTTAATTTATGTATTTACCTTATTTACAAAATTAAAATTAAATATTTTTCATTTAGAATAAATACACCCTCTTTTGAAGCTTACCTCTTTCAGCTTTTTTACATACCTTATAATAGTTAGGGCGAAACATTATACATTTTAAAATTTAAAATTCAAAATTTGTAAATTTTAAATTTTAAAATGTACAATATTTCGCGCTAACTAATGGAACTGGCTTCCATCTGAGATCAATACCTTCACCTATAGATTTATGTTACAATAATACTACTGCCATACAAAGAATATGTGTGTGGCAAATACACAGAAAGAAATCTTGTTCGAAATTTTGAAATAACGTTGTTCTATCCATTTTTCTTAACAAACTGTGTTAAGACTATATATAATTGTCGATAAGAGCCAACATCATTGTGTGATATACCTACGTAAACATCTGCGTACGAATCTCAATAGCAACCGTTGTTTGAGATTGCTTACTAATTTATTTAAAAACATAAAAGGAATTGCATTCAAGCAGTATTAAATTTTCCAATTATTGGAATATTTCTAGTAATCATCTGTGCGTTTATTATTACGCCGCTAGGAGCTTTCTTAAGTACGCTAACCCGGGGTTGCGAAAATTTTTCGCACTCGTAACTTTTCGCACAAACCTTCTTCTAACAGAAATTATGAAAAATGGGTGAGGTAGTAATAAAAAATACTACCGAAAGTTTGAGTTGGACGTATTCACTAGTAAAACAATTTTTACAAAGTTGTTCAGGATATTATTTAACTAATGCATAAATTGTAACTAAATCTGACACAATTTTCTGATACTTGATCTATTACACACCTTTTGCATTTACAACCTAGAAATTGTTGCCCGCCCTATTTCTCGGGTAATTTACAAGCAAAAGTATTACAATTGCGTCAACTCCGTTAGTTAGATTTTAGAAAACCTATCCTTTACACCAATGATTTATCAATCGAGGATGAATAAAATTTTAATGCAATTAATAACAATACACGCCTGTAGATTAATAGATTCTCTCTTGTTATGAATGCTACGTTACCACAACATTACACCTTAAATGTATGTCGCTAATACTTCATTTTAAAAATGATGTAAGGTAATCAAATGGCTAAGACTTAAATTATCCACCGAAAGAACCAACAAGTAGCCCTATTAACTTAATGATTTCATACCTCCGGATTCCAAAATTTATTATTTTGAAATAATATAATATATTGTTGGGTTCGTATATTGCCTCAAAATAAAAACTAAGAACAAATGGTTCAACTCCTGCTAATATCATACCCAAACGCTAAAGTAGGTGTTTTACGTAGGTTCAGAACGAAATTAAATACCTTCGAAGAGCACTTGGTGTCAAAAGAACAGACGAACCCCACAACATAGACATCAGAAAACAACTAGGCAGACCTTCTAGAAAAGGTCGAAGACCATTAACCAAAGTGATTTGGAAACAAGTGCCGAATCAAGAACAGGCGAATGAGAAACAGACGACAAGTTAAGAACACGTGGGAAGCCAGAACCACGAGTAAAAACAGATCCGTACGACTCCGCAAAACATGAAACCAAAGCATAACAGGACTGATAAATAAATGAGGAAAAAATGGATCAAGTTTATCAAAATAACTAGAGAAATGTAAGAAGAGATATGCTCGACACCTACGGATATAAACAGGACAGAGGGCAATGAATGAATAAGTTACTAAAATATTAAAACTACTTTCCTTTCGATTGAATTTGTTATTATAAATATGGTCATAGCCCTTACCTATAAAGTATAAGCTTATTTATCAGTGGAAGACAATCCAAAAAACTCGCATAGGTGCATTCTGTAACAAGTACACTTTTATTTTGTTTCTGAATAGTATGTAGTTTTCCTAAATTGGTTATTACAGATATTATGAAGCCTTTTGTTCACTAAATTGGGAAATGCTAAGTAAACCTACTTGAAGACGGTGAGGGATTCTCATTACCGAGAGAATTAAACCCAAAGGAGCCTATCATTTTTTTTCTTCCTTTAATAAACATATTCAAATATGTGGTGCGTTCACCACCACATATTTGTCCATAGACACGAAATCCGATCGTAATTCAAGTTAAAGAGGTATAATAACGTCGTGAATGAATTGGCCGGATTTGCAAACATAATGGCCAATTCTTGGTTTATTCAAATTGCAGGTGCTCTCTTTGTTAATGATATATCAGGTTACAAATTACTTGAGCAATTTGTGGAAGCCCTTTGGTGATTCTCCTTAAAGAATTAATAATATGAGGATATATACAAGGCCTGTACATACGCATCGATCTAGATTCGAATTACACAGGCAACATAATTTACGATAGGATGACAGGAAAAAATATGTTTATTTTGCATGGACAAGAAATGGGGATCAGCTAAATTAAACCGGCTTAAAATGGTAGTAATTAATTAAGAACAGCCTGGATTGGAGTATATTTTAATATATTTCAGGTTAATTTATTATTCATATCTTAAAAGTAGAGTATTTTGTATCACCATTTAACACAAACCCTAAAACTTTAGGCGAATGCTATTATAGCAATAATATATTTTTGGTTTATTGGCGAAACATAACAGAAACTTAACCACCTTTATACCATAAAATTAACAATAAATGCTCTGGAATAAATAAATTATCATATGTCTTTCAGATACAATATTAAACATCGTAGGCAGCTGCGTGAAAATAATGGTTTTATTTCATGTAAAGCATAATTGTAAATTACATGGCAAAAGCAATATTTTTTGATCGTTAAAAAAATATGCCAATTATACCACGGCTTTCTCTCTCAATGGAATAAAGGAAATTTATGATTATCGATTGGATAATTAGCGTGTAAATAGAGCGTTTTCACGGGAAGCGCAAAAGTACATGTATTGGTGTTTACGTGTAATGAAAGTATCAGCCCTTTATTGAATCCGAATTTTTTAATACTCGGGTAAAATCATGGTTTAGACTGTCATTATCTGTCGGGGTTTGGTTAAATAAGTACCTACTCCTGAGGATTTATGAGTAGGAGTAGATTTTGTTGCTCTTTATATTGGGTTAAATTCATGGAAGACTTTTTTGTTTGACATATTTCTGCCCTATAATTTTTTTTAGGGATTAATGAATTATTATATGTATAGTAAGTAAGTACATCCATACGATTCCAATAAATATGTACGTATTGATTTAAGTTTTTCCTAAGAAAGAAGAAGGAAATACCAGAAACAGAAGTCTATACACTGTGTATACCAATTTAAAGCAGGTGTAAAATAAAATAAAATATGTATTTAGATTAATGTTGAAGCAATATAAAATTTCCATGGATACTAAGGTAGTAGAAAGTTATAGACATTTTATCGGTGACTTTGAAGTACACCTGTTACAGAGCTTGATATAGAAAACTTCAACCAAATTTTTGACTATAGCAAAAACTAGTTTTACAACATAATATAATTTTTGAATTCTCGCGCAATGTCATACAAAAACGTGGTAAAAGTTTAGTTTGAAATCTTTTCGTTTTCATTCTTATTTCATTCCTAATATAGATTTTTAGTTTAGTTCATCTTTTATTGTAGAGTAACTGATTAAATACACAAATCTTGGAAATGTTCACTGGACATAAACAACTGATTTTATTGAATAAATTTTAATTTATTTTAGAGCCAATCCAAATACTACCTCCAGTTCGAGAATTGTTCTCGAATTTTAAATTATAGGTGTACTGCGCATGACAGTTCAAATTCAAGTTCTAAAATAGTGGTGGTGAAACAAGAAAGAAGAATATGTCGAATGAGCATTACTATTGGACTACTATTGGACCCTCTTAAAAAAATATTTGAAATAACAGTAATGTATAATCGCATATTGTTATATATATATATATATATATGCTTAAAATATCAAGAAAAGTATTATAAACAACATTTGATTAGTTATTTATCCCAAGATGGCAATTTTCAAAACAAGGAACTGCACAGAAAGCAAGCTTATCCAGGCATGCGTTGCATCTTGATTCGTTTCTTTCCTCTTCTTTGTTTTTCCCCAATTTATGCAGCGCGGATTTTCGTTGATAATTATCCAGTCGTGGTATGTGTTCCAGGAAATGTTGAGTGCCAAGCTGGACTTTAGGAGACCGGCGATGATCTGCTGCTTTATCATGAGCTGGTGTAAATTTTACAAAATAACGAGCATCTTTAAGATCGTGATCAATTCCCAACAAGGATTTTATTAATGATTATCTGAAAGGTATATATTGCAACTTGTTATTATTTGTTAGTCGCTTGAAAATAAAATACCTGTTCCAAACTGACATGTCCAGAAAATGAAGAATCACCTTCTTATACCAGAATATAGTTTTTTCGGGGAATAATTTGGTCGGATCTATCTACACCTGACATAAATTTGTTATATATTTTTTGCTTGCACGTCGATTTTGGGTGTATACCAATGCTAGGTGATGACCCGTTGTGATAACAATTACATGTCGCTTATGCTTCCATTTTGATATATATACTTTTCTTTGACGCTGACAAATGTGTTCTCCACGATCCAGTTTCTTCTTTACAAGCAATTTTGGATTCCCTCTACCATTAGAGCGTAATCTTCCAGTCACATGAGTTTGATTTTGTAGGAGTCTATTTGCAAGAGTCACGCTATTGTCCATAAACAAATGGTGGCCTTTGTTTAGATAAGGTAGTCTTATAACACGAGCGTAAATTTTAGAAAGATCTTCCCCTATCGGTTGCTCGCCTTGTCCTTTACCTATAGATTTCGACATTGAGGACATAACCCTCAGGTGAAGTTCGCAAAATTTTATGCCATATTTTGTTGTTTTTTTTTGTTTTTCATGCACGTCCGGAATGATAGACGACTACGAAATAATAATAAGGACTCATCTGAAGACTGTTCCTTCGAACGAGAGTATGGTGCTTGAAAATTTCTAGTGCACATATTTATCAATTCTCGCACGTTCTGCAGTCTATCTTTGTTGTCAGGTACTTCATTCTTTCCATGAACTGAGAAACAGCGCAAAATCTGCTCAAAGCGGCGGCCTGACATTACGTATTGAAAAATTGGAAGATAATTCAAAGGATCTAAACTTAACAGTTTTCTAATGCTGTGAGCTTTAATTTGTCCTTACATAGGCCATCGAACTTTTTCAATTCCGTGTCAGTTATATTTTTAAACACAGTAGTGCGTGAATTTCTTGTTTTAGGGCGTGATTTTCTTCCATAAGTATTGGTGAAATTTACTAACATTGTCATGATATCTCCGTTCCAAATTTGATTGAATATCTCAATCGGTGTTGAGTTTTCATCACCAAATAACTTCGTGCCATGTTATGCAACATCAAAAAGGGAATCATCAATATCATCTATTTGATCACACCAATCATCTGAGTCGGAATCATCGCCTGAAAGAGGTGAGCTCGGAGGTGCGTTACTTTCTTCATCCTCGTCATTGTTGTTATTTACAGTATCAGTATCTGCTTCATCCACATCCATCTCAGCCTACAAAAACAATGTTATATTATTCATAAATAACTGAACACCAGTGAACTGAACTCCACCTCAAATGATTCAGAATCAGATGAGATTTCAGACCTCTCCTGAAGTTCATCCTCTGGATTAAATAAACTTCCAGAATCGTTTGTATCGCCATTGGATTCTTCAGAATCTTCAGATTTAGAAAGTTCAGGAAGATTGTCTGAATCAATCTCATAAAATAACTGTAATAAACGTGCCTGCTCTTTTTCATTTATGATCTATGAAAATGTACCGCTATAAACATATAGTACATGAAATAAACTAATTTCCAGCATTTATTTTTTAAGTCCTTTTTATTAAAAAAACACAACTTATACACACCACACCACGTTATGTTAACGCCCAATGCGGGCGAACGTAGGTTATGTTCGTTCCAAAAGAATATTTTATTTAGATGCAATGAAGGGCTGCAACACATGAAACGACTTGCCTGGTGGGACACCTATCATATGATCTCATATACTTTTTAACCATTTTCTCCTGCTATAACAGGTCTGACTACTAAAATCTATAGAAATATGACCGTTATAGCAGACGTGTCCCTGTAAGCAAGACGGCTATATCAAGCGTGTCCACCAATGTGTTAAGATGTATATGTATATTTTATTGAATTGTGACTCCCAGTAGCTATCCCACAATTATTTTACTATGAAAAGTTGTTTCCTTTTAACTCATCTACACACACAAAAACGGGTGAAAATTTCATTGCCCAAGCTCATCAGTCAGCGAACCGTTCTGAACTGTAGGTCCTAACAAACCTTATGTTTCCAGCGTGGCAGATGGAAGTAATGTTTAGCACGATCAAGCACCCATAATTAAATAACAACACCTGTATCAGATCAGTTGTCTTAGTTTAACTATAGAAATTGTTACGAAATTACGGAAATCGATTATAATAAAAAGAATGATACACATGTGCATAATAAATAATATGTGTTAATGCTAACACAAAAACTACAAAAGCTATAGGAAAGTGAATTACCCATATCTATTTAAAAATATTTGTCTATTTACTATATACGTTCGGACTTATAACGAATTTATTACTTGGATCAGAAGTAGTGTTCATCTATAGGGCTTACAGCCGAATTAGTGGTGAGTGTGACATATTTAGCTATTCGTTAAAACAATTACTAAGTGTAAATACCAGAATTCTCTCCTTAAATCTCATGCAATAGTTTATATTTATTACACATTTATGTATTAGTTGCTATCCTTTTATTACCAGCGCATGGTTGTATTATTAATATACTTAATTTTAAGAATTTATCTTTATATTTAAATGTATTGTCCTTTATTTGGTGTTTGACTGTTAAGCAGTAAATATTAGATTTTAATATGAAATCTTTACTAATATTAATAACAAAAACTTTACAGTAACTGTGTTCTGAGACTTTTCTAAAGCCTTTGACCGTGTCAATCATGACATCTTAATAAAAAAGAAATTTACTGTGGGATTCGTTGTACTCCTTTGGAATTGTTCAATATAATAGTATAATTCAAATAGTTCTTCCTCTTCGTGTATGGGAATTGACTCTGGCGTTCCTCGAGGCTCAGTACTTGGTCCAATAGTTTTCCTGCTTTTTATCAATGACATCACTAATTTAAAGATCAGCGGACAATTATGTCTCTTTGCTGTCGACACTAGCATCACTTGGAACAAACAAACAAAGTAGACCTGCAATCGGTTATATCTACGGAGTTAACCATCATCAAAAAGTGGTACAACTCCAACTGCCTTTGCTATAACAAAGGAAAAACGGTAATTCTATCTTATAAAGGTTCACTGGCATGTGTTTTCGAAAATGAGGCTGTCAATATAGTTCCATCTGTCAGATTCCTGGGTCTTATCGTTGATGGCACTCTTAGATGGTCTCTCCATATCGACTACCTCACCAAAAAATTGTCTTCTGCGTGCTTTGCAACTAGATCTGTCGCCAGGGAGCTTAGTCCTAGTCGAATGACTTACTTTACCCTTTTTGAATCCCATCTTCGCTACGCTCTCCCTATTTTGGAGCACTTGTTTTTCATCCTTGAATCGGTCTCATTAATTCGCAAACATCTTACCGATCTACCCAAGACATCATCATAGTTAAGTTACAAGACGCTTGGATCACGATCTTTCTTTACCTGTACCCAATACAGAGTTAACTAAAAACTCAATCATCTATAACGCAATCAAGCCGTACAACTATCTCCCAATATAGCTTAGATCGATTCCAACCTACGTAAATTCTCGCGGGAAGGTTTAAACATACCTCCTAATGCAACCCCTTTTGGCGATTTTTCTGAGGAGGGTAATATTAAAGATTTTCTCTTTTTCTTTATCTTTGACATCTTATTGTATCCAACACTATGTATTTCCTTGTCTGTTGTACCTGTATTTTTTGTTCTAATTTTTTACTTAGCTTTGTCCACAAAATTTGTAATTTTATATGACAATAAAGCGTATTTGTTATTATTAATATTAAATTACATATATATCCAAAGGGTTAATTGACTTCAACATATAATTTAAAAATTTCTAACTTCGGTAAAAGATGATTCTGTGTTGTGGTATCACTAGTAGCAGCACTTTTATTTCCTTACACTACAAAAATAATACGCTTCGGAGCTAACGAAAAATAAACTACGAAATATTATTTTAATATGGTTGTTTTAACAATTAATTTTTGTATCGAATTAAGTTATATAAAGCCACAATTATTTCAAATAAATATTGTAACGGTCACTTTAAAAATCCAAGTGCACAAATGTATAGGATAAATAGAATTTCGAAATTAGGAGGAAATAGATAGATAGTATTTCGACATGATGAATATATTACAATGATGCCAATTATTTACAACTAGAAGCATAATGAGAAATGAAAACCATTATTACAAAGCAGCTGCTTCGTAATTTCCAACACTAGCGAATGCAAAGTAAAAAATACGTTTGACTACCTATGTCTATATTTACCTTCAAGATATGGTATCTGGCAGTACATATACCATTAGATTATTAACATTAACAACAAATCACCTGTCACGGCTGTGCAACTTATATGGTGTGAATTTGTGGAATAAAATACATCTAAACAAGCGAAACAATAATGAAGCCCGATATTACGTAATACAATATGGTAAATGTTGAAAAACCAGAACAATTAAGGATGTAATTATGTTAAATAGTGTTGAAAAGGATACGGCTTGAAACTGTATAGGTATGTTCTTTTCTTTCCAGGCAAATTCGTTTTTATTTTATGTATATTCTACTCTATTTGCATTTAACTTATAACTATCATGTAATGAAATTCAAATTGGTGTTGATGTTTGATAAGTATTTAAATAAAAGAAACGTTACTTAAACGTGGGGGTGAATTGCTAGATAATGTAAAATGGTGAGGAATAGTGTACCGGATGTCCACATTAATTGAATAGAAAATTAGTTTTATACATATATAAAATAAATTACATACTCTACTTGAATTAGTTAAGTTATATTGTAATTCGTATTATGCATAGTAATTTTCTTACAGTTTTCAATAGTGTCACACATGTGGATCAAGCTTTTGGCAACACGTTTATAAACTGATTGCCTTAATTGATTAATATTTATGTACATGGAGCCCCTCTAAAGCTGTTCAACAGGCTTCACAATCATTAAATTTATCACAAATTTTAATTGACCACTTGATCATGGTTACTGGCGCAATATGTAAATACCGAATTAAAATCAAACACTAAACTACAAACAAATAAGGCGCAAGTTGATGGGTAGGTGCTGCCCATGCATTCATCATACATACATCGATTTACATACTGATTGCTCTTCGAATTAAATTATAAGTGCGCCAATTTAAAAGCTTGCCATAAATTTATCATTCATGATGCGAAATTATTTCCTCGCATTGGAGAATTACGAAGGAGACTTAGAGGTCATAACCACGTAGTTTTTATACACCTAGGTTTGGACCGTTTACCCCTTGTATGTTTATATGAAATATTATTTTTCAATTAATTAACTTATCTACTTACTGGATATCGTACTTTTAACGTTTTTATTACACCACTTTCAATACCACCACGTTCAATAAAATTAATTTTCAAGGACAGAAACATTACCTTAACAAATATGCCCTTTTATTTGAAAAATTCTAATTGCTAATATTTAAAACGAAAAAAAGAAGAAAAACTAATACATATATTAAAGATTAATGAATAGTGACAAACACCAATTTAATTCTCTGTTTCATTTTCCTAAGAACCAGAGCTATATGTTGTGTACTTACAAAAAGATATTTATTGTGTAACTTTGTTTAAGAAATAGACAAAAAAAACGCGTTTTATTATGGCACAACCTGGAAATCCGGTACCAATAGTTTATTTTATTTGCTCTAATTAATTTGTATAAAGCAGACCACTCACTCTTAATGAAGTTAGTATTCCATATTTTTGGTGCCATTATCTTGCTTCTATCCTATTTAAGTTGAACCCCTAATTATGTGGTTAATTTCAAGTACCTCTGTTACAAGTCTATAAGAGTTCTTCAGAGACATGATTTAGTTGCTGTTTCTTATGTTCCTCGAAAATCTTACCGGACCAAGTTCATCAGCCTCCTACATGCTGATCATTCTTCAGCGGGTTTATGCCTTGGCCAATTAGTCCAATTTAGAGAAAGATTTACCCACCATGACATGCACATGGAGCCACCATAATGTTTATCACTAAATGTTTGTCACACATTATGAGAATTGCCTCTAGCAAAAAACTGCTCCTTAACATATTTGCCGTATAAATCTCATACATGTTGAATGTTTATAGATAAACTGTACTTCATTCAACCGCAATAATATTGGCTGTAAAAATAGTGCACGTTTTATAATTGAAGGCAAATGTGTCATGGATGTTTATCATTTCCAATTTCGGCCAAAACAATTTTAGATAATCTTAACTGCATGCCTGCGGAATTTGCCTTACAATTCTGACCGTGCAGCACAAATTGCATTATAGAATTTTAAAATGTATCTCTTAATAAGTTTTCCACATGGTGCCTATAGATTTGTCTTATACATACACCGAGGGAAAGAAACGTGTTGACATATCCCTAAGAAGTGTTAGTGTAACAAATTTCGTAATTAAATTAACCTACCATTGATCTAACAGCTTCATTTGTGTAAAAAAAATGTGCAAATAAGTCTCTTAACTGTTATCGGACCTTGGAAATTTGTAATAGGCCAGGGTAATAATATAATCCAAATATAATTCTTTTTGAGATATTCTATCAAAATAAACCCAAAAGAATATACTGGCAATAATTTCATTTTGTAAAATGACAAAACTTGAAACAAAGTTATAGGTTTGTTGATCTAACCAAATTAAGAAGTTATAATTAATCACAGGTAATTTAAGCAAGCTAGAGTATTATTGTTTAAACTGAAATTAAGGTTGCATTAATTTCTTTTGCTATTGCTTTTGTTTTATCAAATGTATTTTAGCAAGCCCATAAATATTCACTGAACAACAAATGCGTTTCACAAAATTTTCCTCTTTCGGGCGTTCACTTTATAGATGAGAAGTGAATGTGTTTTTAAGTTCTTGTTTCGTGCGTCACTAAGATTTTGTCTATTTTTAATTAGATCACTTACAACTATTTTTAACCGCTTATCTTCTCACAGTGTTTTTTTTTTTTCTCTTTTAGTGGTATTTATGCACACACAATTTTGGATGAAAACAGTATTATAATAGTGCATTTCTTCCTAAAGAATTACTTCAAATATATTGGGATATGCTTTTCCGATCGGTCTATTGAGTCTGCCATCCTTCTACAGAATTTCTAGTCCGATGACGTTCTCCATCGCAAGTCCAGAATTATGGCGAGAATAATCAATCCATTGATTAACAAAATAATGGTTAAATTTAGCAATGGCTTCATCGGTAGGAGAATTTTCCATTATACAGAGTCAACCATCTATAACTTTATCTTCTGGCAGATGAGCTAATGCAGCACAGTTCCGTATGTGGTTTCTTACTTCCTCGTTTTCGTTATGCAAGTTTGTTACACCTAAATCTTGAACTTTACGCCAAAGGGCTTTAATTATCTCTTAGTAGAGACTTAACTCATTTATTGGTTTCTGCAAATTTTACGCACGCAATGGGATTTATGAAAAGGAAATACAATTTGGACGCCCGAAACGGGAATATTTCAGGTAACATTTTTCGAAGCCCGAAAGGGGAACGCACGAAACGTGAAGAGACCATATAGTTCCGTCCATGTATCAATTTATTTCTTTTTCAGGCTTTCGTTCCTCCTTTTGTTATGATATTACATTAATAAAGTTTGATTGAACATAATTTTTTTCAATATTTTGTGATATAAATAATTTCGGTCAAAGAAATGATGATAGGAGCTTATGTTTCCTTAAAAAATGCAAATAAAGTTTAAAACACTTCGTAAAAGGAGTTCCGAAGATATTCACGATAGGAATATAATTAATCAATGACCAATTTAGTAACCAGAAAGCGATTGATTCTAAGCGCTCCAAGCTTTAAGAATACCCTTCACAAATTGTTCGGCACTCACTTAATAAGCTCAATCAGGAAAATTTACTTCCTAAAGCAAGGACACGGAAAATGCCATCACGTAATTTTAAGAAAAATTATCCAAACTCGGTGACATTAGGTTTTTCGACGTTGTTTTAATACTACCCGAGAAACGTCGTTAATTAGTGCCAGCCGAACGTTTTTGTGGCAGGTCGCCCCTAATTGTTACAGGGAAAAGATTTTCAACTCATAATTTTATATTGTGGGGTGTATAAATTTCGGAGCCCAATTTAGGCGACATTTTAATTACACAAAACGAGCTTTTAAATGTTCCACATTTAACAGGTAATTGACTCTTACAAACTGACACACCACAATAAAAGGTATTTCAGCAAAGATATTATTACGGCTATTACAATCCTGTTTGTATACTCAAAGCATGTAAAGAAAAAACCGAATTTATAATTACTGTTTGTGCTCAAAATTAATAACACAATATTTAAGGTTCTTTTTTATATTTTCAACTGTTATTAAGCACGATATTATAGTTTACATATTAATACAATACCTACTTATAAATATTATCTTTTATTTCGATCATGGGTAAAGTTATTTATCTTAGGTCCTTATTATCTCTTCTGTAGGGAAATCTGTACGAGCTCAGGAAAATACAACGCCATTAAAGAAACCAAAGGGGAAACCAAAAAATATATTAAAAGTAGGGGAGATATCTCCAAGGGACTGTCAACTGCAATGCGAGGAACGAGACGGTAATGTATGGCGTGGTGTCTGGGGTGATGATAAAATCTAGCAAGATATACTTACCCCTTTCAGTTTCTGCAGTAGTATCAAAACGTTCATTCAAGACCTTCTATTTATTTCTTCTTCTTACTAAACAAAATCGATAAAGTAAATCTAACCTAACATTTCTCTTTGTGAAACGCTAGATAAAAATTGAAGAGGTTTCATTTTGGGAAAATGAAAATAGTGGGAGAATCTTTTACCATTATTTTTTCACAGTATTTTTTAGAAATATGCAAATTTGAAATTATCGGGAATTCCATTAAATCAATTTGTAGTGAGTGGAATTGCTCATACTGTGTCTTATGATTTCCTGCGATCCTAGAATATCTGGCTGCTAATTTAACGCTTTTCTTTGCTAGCTTTTAAAATCTAAAACATTCATAGGATTCTAGCACAACAAGAGTTACTTTAGAAACAGCAGAAAGATGCATAACGCTTTCGTTGTCTTAAATCAACCTCAATTTTGCTAGATGCTTTCTTTGTCAGAAGTGGGAAACTCGGTTATATACCTTACTATACAGTACGATCTATTGCACTGTAGTCATCCGATGTTACACGTCAATCAGTGCTAGCTTCCAAGCAAGGAGCAACCCAATAGGCGCAATAAATGCCTTGCAACTGATTCTTATTGACAAGCAGGCATACCATTTTTTTTTCTAATATCAGAGAAAAAAATCATAATTGTCACTTTAGAAAATTTAAAAAAATGTAGTTATGTATTCTCAAATGAATGCATAACAAAACACAAGCAAAAATAGTCTGATGCGAAAATTCACATGAGTTAGGTGGCATCCATTTTTGACAAAACATTCTTATAGACGAGTGGCGAAATTGTTCAAATCCCCTTCGAGCATAGCGGGTGGAACCCGACACGCCTTGGCATGATTTCGGAAAGAGCTTCAGGAGTACATGGTCTATATATGTAAACTTGGCTGTTTAGGCAGCCGTATAAAGAGGAGTCACAAGGTGACAGACCTGGTGACCGAAGAGGCCACTGCACATCCCCGCGCAATGAGATCAGTCGTCCAGGGTCATGTTGCTTAAAACACTCATTGTTGCTCTTGATGCCTGGCAAATTGCCCAAACTTACTGAAGCCAAACTGTGATGAGGTTAATGCGTCGTCTTCCTAATTTTGGCGGGAAGTAATCACGAAAAATAAGGCCCACTAATGCAGGTTCTAATACCAGATAGGATGAACTCCGTCTCTTCCACTCTGACGGTCAAAAGGAAAAGTTAAAAATATTTTTGCTATAATTCTCTTTGTCACCTGTATTAACAAAATTTTCATCAAAGTTGTATGATGAAAGGCTGCCAAGATAAGGACGGTGCCCAACCTTAACCAGACACCTGCATATCGCTATATTACCACATCTTGAAACCAGCCATTTTTTGTCGTTAAATAATATCCATCTGATGGAAGATTCACTATAATTGTTGTCACAAATGGTATACAAAAAACTCCTCATACAACAAGATTCTGAGCTACCTCAAGGGCCTGGACTTGTTGGATGAACTCTAGGATGCCATCCGCTCCACAATTGGACCAAGCGGCCGAGGCGGATGACATCATTTTCCCAAACAACCCTTCGTCCTGGTTTCTATGCTCTCATCTTCACAATTACATGAGGAGCTGAAAACACTATTGGAGATGCATAAAATAAATAAAGGCTACCCAAACAGCGAAATGTACGAGAAATGTCCGGTTACCAAGATAGGTTTGCGCGACACACCGCCCACGTCGCTCCGATCAGGTTGAAACTTGCACGCATTTTAGATGTGCATATGTACTGCATGGGTGGCTGTTGTCATTGCCATAGGTTCAGTACAACGTGTGCAGTGACAGCCGCACAATGTCAGTTGCTATCGAAACATACTCAAAGCTTGATATGCGAGCGGTCATTCGTTTTTTGCATGCAAATAATCAAACACCTACCGACAATCATAAAAAAATACTGAAGACTTACGGGGAAGGCGTTATAATTCGAAAACAAGTTAATGTTTGGTGTAAACAGTTCAAAAATGGACTGAATGATGATCCCGAAAGTGTGCGTAAAAAACCATCAACAACGAAAATGGATGAGAATTAATTAAAAGTCGATACGCTGATTCCAGAAAATCGTCGGTTGAAAATTGCTCTATTGACCGGCATTCCTAAAAGCTCTGTTATAAAATCGTATTTGAATTAAGCTATTGAAAAGCTTAAGCTTGTGCCTCGCCGCAATAAGTGCCCTAATATTGGCGGCGATTATTTTGAAAAGTAACCAACAGTTCTTGCTTTTACTTATTGTTAGTGTATGTTTGATTTCTATAAATAAAGTAATCTGTCTGTAATTCACAAATGTACCTTAGTAACCGGACATCGGTGGAAGATACATTGCGAAC
This sequence comes from Osmoderma eremita, assembly GCA_031763485.1. Lineage (NCBI taxonomy): Eukaryota > Metazoa > Arthropoda > Insecta > Coleoptera > Scarabaeidae > Osmoderma > Osmoderma eremita. The sequence continues at coordinate 235,586 of JARFOC010000409.1, read as the reverse complement.
ATCACCTTTCATAAGTAGGCATTTTGTTACCAAAGCATTCGACTATTTATTATTATTGAGAATAAAGAAAGCTACAAAGTGGCAATCTAGGCAACCACCTTTCAGTTCTCAAAGCCTGAAATCAAAGAAAAAAGCACACCGATAATTTTTTACGATCTTTTCACAATTCAAAGAATATTGAAAAATAAATGATCTGTTGATCTGGTAAAGACTATAAGTTTTACCTTAGCTAAACATATTGTGTCTCTTTTCCCTTGTATCTATTGCAAATGACTTATACTTTGTTCAACCAACATATGGAGTGATCACGTGATGATCAGGCATCGCGCACGTGCAAAGCCGGTCTTACACTGGAAAACAGAAAAATTGTTATTTCCATCTAGTTATGACTATTGGTAACCTATTTCGGAATAAAATATTAGTATTTATAATGAAAAGTAAACTTTCATTTAGTGTTCCTGCTGTCTATTAAAATCTGATTTTAATTTTAAGGTGGAGCAATGCTTAATAATGCATAAGATGGTGTAAGTGGAAAATTAAAACATTGAAATGTGGCATTGGAAAATTCCAAAACTACAGAAAAAACAACACCAGAAAGCGTATTCAATGTTCTGTATATTGTACATTTAGTGTAAACACAAAGTATATTGACACTGTTTTACCTTTCCCGTTATATCTTATGTGCAATAGTCTTAAAAAAGACATAAATATAGATTATAGAGGAAAAAGACGAGATCAAAGCTGGAATGAATATATACACGACGCTCCAGAGGAATAAAGGGGTTATGTTGTGGTTATGTTTGATTATACATTATAATCATTGCGCATCCTTGGTACGCAATACAGCGACGTATTATATATTTTGAATCAATGAATTTAATGTATTATTATGTTTCTGTCCTATTTTAGCAGTTCAATTGTTAAATTTGTTTTTAGCAAGAAACAGAAACTTTATCTTAGAACTTATGATCCTATTTTCACCCTTATTTAAACAGTCTATAGCGTCATTTCAATAATCGCTTCTTGAATTTTAAAGGGCGCTTCTTTACACGATTTTTTAATTTACATCGCTTGCAATGGATTTTTCAGGAGTTCTTACCAACCAATAAAAAGCTTAGTCTGACACATTTCTTGCACTTCATCTGTTCGGTGAATAAAGTATAGTTACCGAAGTAAGTGTTTAGAGTTACTTATTTTTTTGAAGTTGCAAGAGTATCTAGGTTTATTTTCCTATACCAATTATAATAATAACGCACAATAGTGGTAGACCTTAAGTTAAACTATTGTTAAGATAAATATCCAAAGAAAACTATTGCATTTTTAATGAAATATACTGCAAGAAAGTGCCCCTGAATCGCCTTATTTCCTCATGCAATAAACCGTATGGTAAGATACGGGTAAGGTATTAATTAGGAACATTCGCAATTGCCATTGTGAGGAGATTAACTGGTATCGTAATTAGATGCTTTAGGATTCGTATCAGTGTCTGGAATCAAAAGGCAACGATTTTATGTACTCTTTATTTGCTCATTCACCATATACATAAAATTTGCACTGCGTAAAGTTGTTTTTACGTTATCGTATGTATGTATGTGCATATGTAGAATATCTGATGGTAACAATCAGCCAGGCAAAAGTAATATTCCAAAAGCGCTACAAATTAAATGATGTATATACACCGCAATTAAACGTGCATCCGCATTTGTATTCTCAATTTAATTTCGGCCTACTCTCACGTTCTTTACTCTGTCTCTTTCCGTTGCCTGGCGTCCGTCCCTCTTCTGTTCGCCGGAGTTCCAACCGCTGTAAATAGTAAAGGGTTGTAATGGATTCGGTTAAATATTGATCGGCTACCCAGCGCCCGGCACTATCACTGCTATGGCTGAAAAACGCCCGATAACGCTGGCTTTAGAGGAAGTAAAGGGTTTTCTGGTCGAGGTTCTTACTTCATTATATGATTAGAAAATGCGATAAACTAACCACGCCACGGCAGTATGGAACTTGTGCAGAGATAGACATGCTATATATTTGAGATATTTTATCGTCAAGCGTTGTGAGCGTGGATTTTCAATTCGAATGGTTTTGGAATACGTTAAAGAATTTTAAAAACACTTCCAATAATATTTTACAAAAAGAAAATTTTAGAATGCTATAATTCAATATATCTCCTCTTTGTAAAACAATATCTTCAACAGTCGATTGACCTAAATGATGTACAGAAATTGTAAAGATAAATTGACAAGGCACAAATACGATATACCACAAAGATAATTGCAAGATAACTTAGTCTATCTCCTTAGTAAAAAGTAAAATAATTTTATTGTATTGTACCTACATGTTCTAAGTATACGTGCTGCCGAAATTGTGGTAATACTCAGACTAGGGAAGAATGCCAGCATAATATCAGAACCTATGCAAAGAGCTCTGAAGTCAGTGGAAGGTTGGTGCAGGAAGGAACACCTTATGATAAATCCTACTAACGTGACAATAATCCCCTTCACAAAGAAGACAAATGTAAGTGACCTAAAGCCGCTTATTTTCTATAATGAAATAATGCAGGTGAAGCAAGAAACTAAATATCTAGGCGTAACCCTAGATTCTAAACTCACCTGGAATATACATTTGGATAGAATGATAAACAAATGTAAAATGGCAATTCCATGAGTCGCAGAACAACAGAGAAATCATGGGGACTTAAACCACGCATGACACACTGGTTGTATACTGCAGTGGTGAGACCTATGATTACCTAGGGCTGCCTAATTTCTTGGCCAAAGCCAAATCAGAGGCAAACAACAGCCAAACTCCTAGGAGTTCAGAGACTGGCATTCCCCTGCAGTACACACCGACTGCAGCCATGGAGACCAAGCTTAACCTACCGCCACTTGATGTCTATATCAGAGGGGAAGCAAAAATGGGAGCATATAGGCTAATGTGCAGTGGTAATTAGAAGGCTGGGAACAATTCAGGACATGTTAAAATAACAAGAATTATTGAAAATCCCCTGTTAGATATGAGCCACGACTCAATGATTCCTAAACTCTCCTGTGACAAACCCTTCGAAGTCATGACAGACTGGGAGGGATAGAGAGAAAAGTTGAAACGAATATCGCAGCAGACAAGAATCTTGCGCACAGACGGATCAAAAACGAGCTCAGGTTCGGGGCAGGGGTATGCGGGGGAGCCTGGAGCGAGGACTGTGCATACCCCTGGGAAAACATGCCTCCGTGCTCCAAACTGAAACTATGATAGAGAGTGTTTGCAGCAGGGGCCACAAAGCAAACCGCTTTACATTTTTACTGACAGTCACACCACTTTAAAGGCATTGGTATCTTGTTGGATATCGTCCAAGCTACTATGGGACTGCCTGCAGGATCTTCAAAACCTGGCGAAACACAATACAGTTAATCGGATGTAGGCGCCGGGGCATGAGGAGATTGCGGGCAACGATCAGGCGGAGCAAGGAGGGGATCCGAAATGAAATTCATTAAACCTGAGCCAGCCCCAGGGATCACAAAAACTGCTGCGCGTGGTGCGGTACCTGAATGGGTGATTGAAAAATACCAGAAACACTGTCATTATGTAGCAGATCAGAAACACATCAAACAAATGATGAGGAAACCATCACAACCCCTGGCAACTGACATGCTGTCGCTTGGCAGAACGCAGATTAGGATAATGAGGTGTCTACTTACTGGACACGACAACCTAAGGAAACACCTGCACAGAATGGGGGTCTATAGAGAGGATCCTCTTTGTAGATTATGTAATGAAGAAGAGGAAACAGTCTTTCACATTATTTTTGAATGTTATCCATTAAGCCACTGGAGTACGGAGCATGCCGGAAAGGGATTTGACGCACATGCTACTAAACCTTGTCAGGGGGTAGGCCTGTTCCCAAAATCAGGAAACAACCGAATGCAGAGTAACACAATGGGCCTTAAGGTCGCAGTGTTAAGGGATGTGAAAGACCTGTTTCTGCATTAGTGATTAATCAATCAACCAATCAATACGTGGTTGTCCACCATGTTTTGAACAGAATAGGTGCTTTCGGAATAAGTAATTTTTGATAAATCTTCATAGAAGAACAGATAAAATGATGTACATACGAACTAAAATGCTGATTGAAGATTATCCTACTTTTAGTTGGGAGTGTAAAGCTTATGGGGAAATAAATACATTGTATATTACCCTCACATTCAATTTAATGTGACATATCTTATTAAGTATTCATACGCCATTTGAAAACAGCAACACCGCAATAGGAGACTGGTCTCAAAAAGTTTTCAACTTGTTCCAATCAGTTTAATCTGATTAAAACGAGTTGAAAACTTAACCTAAAAAAGTATGTACTACTAGAGGCAGCCACTTATAGTTGGCGTGAAATAAGATCATATAGATTATAGTATTCAGTAGGAAACATTTTCCAGGATTTTAGAAAGACAATAATTCATGAAAGAAAGATTACCAATGAGATACTGCTTTTCAAAAATCAACAAATTGAATTCTATAGCTAAATCAAGAAAGAGAAAACCCTTCATTGACCTGCATTGATGTCGCGTTATCGTTTGTTTGAACAATCCGATCTGCTATTTACTTCAAAATTTATACAAGCTTGTCCGTCAAGTGGTGTAGTGATATGATAGCCAACAGCTTTCAAAGCTTATCTATATTTTAGCAAAACTGTAAATATTACTATTGCATACAGATTTTGAAATAAAAACAGGTTATACTACGCATTAAACAAAATACCAGAAAAAGCAGAGTTGGTCAAAAACGAAATGAGTGTATAATATTATAGTTATGCAGACTATAATATATGCCAGTAAGAATTGGACATTACAAAAGAAATACAATAGCAAGATAGACGTAATGGAGATGAGATATTTGAAGAAAATAGATCGGTCCACAAATAAGGAATGAAACAATAAGAGAAACATTAAAACAAGAACTAATAGCGACCAAAATAACAAAGAAACAACTAAACTGCTATGGACACCTAGTGAGCATAGAACCTAGTAGAATAATAAAGAGATCACAAACTTGACGCCACACCTATCATCTAAAGTTAGTAGTCACATTTAGTACCAAGTTTTAATCTGGATTAATTTATAAAAATAAACAAGGAATAAAGAATTCAATGGTTTAAAGTAGATGATTTTTGATGAGCATTTTTTTTACTTTATAATTATATTTTTTAACGATATAGTTGGAAGTCTGGGTGTTCTTACATCAAGTTAGTCACTCAGAACTTTTTTCTGTCAATGCTTTCAAATGAGTAGAAAAAGATCTGGATATTATAAAACAGAAATAGCTACAAAGTATTGTACAACCGCCCTGATTGTTAATAGAAAATACAACAGTCGAGAACAATAGATCTTAGTTCCATTGAATAATAAAGCTACCAAGAGAAATGACATAAAATAGATAATAAAATCCTCTACTCAATTCTAAATGAAATTAAAACAGTGCGCTCCAGTCTTATAAGTCAGATTTATGTTGAAGTGCCACGCGAAAAGCAAGGCATTAGACATTTAAATTGCAAACTGATATGACAAACATAATCTAGCCGGTACCGAGGTACGGCTGAATCAGACGGAATCGATGTAGAAATTTCACTGAAGGCTCCCGTCGGAACTTGAAGCGCTCCTGGTTCGGGTGGGCGAGCTGAACAACACCCTCGCGACAACGATTGGCTCGCCATACACATCAGAAGCCGGGGAAATTCACGAAAACTTAACGAGGGGAAAAGAAATACGCAGGAAAAATATACGCGGTGGCCATTGCTGTGGGTGGGATTATCATAAATAGGGAAGAAATGGTAAAAAATACGATGGGAGGGCTGAACAACGCCGGGGGTGGATTATGTATATCGTAAATGTAGCTGTATGTACGTGTGTGCGTAAATGCATTGGCATGGTGACGTAAAAATGTTGAACATTTACAGACTGGTAAATGGGAGTGTGTATGACGTAAAGAGAGAAACAATAGGAAACATGGGGCGTCAGTCAAACTCTCCGTAATTATGCTGCACGTTAATTTGGTACAAAACCCAAACATGTAATTTAATAAGTGGATGATAAAGCAATTAGCGAAATTTATTACTAGGGCTTCTTAAGAAGAGTCCTCATTAAATGCTGTTTTAAACATCCTATATACCATCCCATAAAGTAAATTAAATGTGGTTTTACAGAAAAACATGGTAATTTCAGGAAATAGGGATTTTACCTTGTCTTTAAATACGTAATTGCAAAATAATAACCCTGGAACACAACTCTATTAAACTATAATGTAATTAACCAGTTAAATTCAACTTTTTTTAAACCTAATTTGTTATGAATAGTATGATATACATTCATATAGGATACTTACGGTAATTAATGCATAGGGTTTGGATCAAAACAATGAACAACTACCGCAATTAGTACGACAATGTTAACTTTAATCGTTTTTCTTGTTCAATATCCTATTCAAAAAGGAAATGTCAAATTCAGACGCTATTAAAATTATTAAAAAATTACAATCATATTAGGTTAATATAATAAGTAGGTATAGCACATAAAAATTAATATTTGCTTTTAGTATTCTAAGCCACCATTTTACTTTTCTGACGCCTATCAGTTAATTAATTTTTATTGAAGAATTCGAGGCAAAATTAATTAAACTAAATATAAAGTAGGCAAGTATTGAAGTACTCGTATAACGCCTGCGAAATATATTAATTACCTAGGGATAACTGTAGATGAGCGACTCGGATTTGGAGAACATGTAAAAAGGGCAGCCAGAAAGGCGGAGAAAGGCTAACAGTGTTGTCACGAATCATGCCAAACATAGGAGGGCCAGGCAACGTACAAAAAATAATTTTAAGTGGAGTCGTGCACTCTGCTGCCTTATATGGAGCACCTGTGTGGTACACAGCAATCAGCAAGAAGGTATACAAAAATAAGTTAGAAAAGCCAGAGAAAGGCACTACTGAGAGTGACTTCTGCGTACCGAACAGTATCCACGGTGGCCCTGCAGGTGATAGCCAGTGTTGCCCCGATCGATCTTTAAGCGCTGGAAAGAAAATTTGCGCATGAAAATGGTGGCATAATAGCACGAAATCCAGCTAGCGTAAGTACAATGGAGGAATGGCAAAAGAGGTGGGAGCCGGAGTGTGTGAGGGCACAGTGACAGAAGAGGCTTATCATTGTCAACCAAGCATGGGTCAAATGTAAGCATGGAAGAGTGGAGTATTATCTAACCCAAGTCCTTACTGCTCACGGCACCTTCAGATATTATGCCAATCGATTTGGCAAGGATGAGACCGCAGGGAGACGGACACAGCCGAACACGGAAGGTGGCAAGAATATCGAGAGTTGGTGAGTAGAGTTATTGGCACACTGACACCAGAAAATATGATACGGCAGATGCAACAAACAAGAGAAAAATGGCAGATGATCCACGGTATGATTGATTTTATCCTGAGTAGTAAGGAAACGGAGGAGCTCAAAAGACAGGAAAGAGCCGCTCCGCTGCCTGATGTGATACGAAGGCGGTTCCAGCAGCGCAGAAAACGGAGAGACAAATTGTTTTTTTTTAAAGATTGAAAAGGAACGACAGTACAGTAGTAGTAGTCTAGTACAGTAGAAGCTATAGTGGAATTCCAAATTATATTACGTTATTGAACACATGTTTCTCAAACATTTTAAATTCATTTCAATTTTCAGAAAAAGTGTATACACATATGTAGTTTAATTTCTCAGTATTAAGTAAACTCTTTTTTCTTGTACTCGCACAAGACACGATTTCTTTTAAAGCTGGAAATGTATCAGCAGATCCGATACATCCTTTATTATTGAGAATGGTGTTTAAAGAGCTTCTACAGTAGCTATCAATAACATAAAATTTTAAATAATCAACGTTATTTTAAATATAATTGTTATTTAATAGGTTTATGTAAGAAAGTCACTAAATCTACACGCATAAGTTACAGGTTTGTGTTAAAAAGGCGATGCAATCTTAAAACTGGTTATTTATAATATGGTATTTTTTCTTTCAATTGTATGCTTCAAATAATAGCTTCATATATCTTCTCCTTTTATATCTTCTGTTTTTTATTTTGGTCTTCAGTTTCCCCTATTACACAACCAAAATGTATTCACTAGAAATTGCATACATATATCAACTTGGTAAGATTGTGCTCAAGTCTTTTCATTGTGGCTTACCATATTCCTCGTAGACTCTCTGTATTTTCAAGTAAAGTGCTCAATTACAAACAATTAATATATTTAAATGTATATAATTTCTCTGTTAGTGTCTAAAATTTTCGCAAAAACTATTAGAAGCCGACTAGATGAATATATTGACGACATCCTATTTGTCCATTTTAAACATGCCTATGATACCATTATAAGAACAAAGATATACGAGGCAGTGGCTGAGATTGGTATCCCTGCCTAGATCATAAGACTTATTGAAATGACTATGGGGAATACCTGAAGTGGGGTAGTTGTAGAGGGAAGACTGTCGGCCAGTATTGAAATCGGTCATGGTTTGAAGCAGGAGAAGAGTGGTCGAGAGTGGCGACCACTCTTTTTAATATCGTACTGGAAATGATAATGAGGAAAAGCGAAACTCAAACAGCGGGGACCATCTATCAATACAGACACCAATGTATTGCCTACGCAGACGACATAACGCTACTGACAAGGTCAAAAAAGAACTACGTCGAATTTTTGCCAATATAGAAAACATCGCAAGGCAGTACAGCATACAAGTAAACGAAAATAAGACTAAGTATATGCGCATAGAGAGAAACAGCCAAAGAGAAAAAACCTGTCTCAAAGTAAAATCTTGCAAATGGATAGAATATTGCTTCCAAAAAGCAAAGCAATTTGAGTACCTACGGGTAACAACCACAAACTGGAACGATGAAATGCTAGAGATAAATTAGAGAATCGGTAAAGGAAGTAGAGCAGCGGGGACAATGAGAGAAATATTGAGATCAAAACTTATATCAAGAACAGCCAAGCTGCGTTTGTATACATCAGTAATTCGATCAAGCTTCAGAGTTCAGAGCTGTGGGTGCTAAGTAACCAAGAAGAAATAAGACCGGAAGCGTAGGAAAGAAGGATATTATGGGGAATGTATCGGGGAACCAAGTATGCATTGGGAGTTTGCAGTCGACGAACGAACCAGGAAATTCTAGATGATATGGTCAACCCATAATATCGCGAAATATCAGGGCTGAACTCAAATAGAATACAGAGAAGAATATTGAAAACTGGAGAAGGATGCAAGGAAAAGTGGTTGAAAACGGTGAGGATGGATATGAGGAAGGCTAGTCTGAAGGTTAGTTATAAATATACTTTCAACATGCCAACAAACTAACTGTAAGAGTTATTAAAGATCATTGTTGGTGGTAACTCATAATTTCAGATAAGATATTGATAAGATGTACTGCATTATCTATATCTTAACCTACAGGTTTAGTACTTTGTCTCGACGCCTTTGCCAAATACAATAAAATTGGTATCCCCGACATTGGGCTATGCCCTGACCCATACAAGCGATTGGGACGAATCGCAAGCGGATCGCCGACGCATCAGCGACGAGAGTGGGTGAAGAATCCAGCAGCAAACCATAGGTCTGTAATGGCATTTTATTGGTTAATTGTTTTTACACTTTTAATGTTTCATATTTATATCTTACATTATGATCTTAATCAACAAACAAAAAACTATTTTCCGTGTATTTATTAATTGAAATTTAGAATTGGCATAGTAAGCTAAGACGGCTGGTTCAAATTTTCCAATTAGAAAATTAATGTGTGGAATGTAGTGACATGTGATAAATGTTTCCACTCAATATACATATAACTAAAATGGAAATAATTGAAGGAAATACTTGGTTACAAATATTGGGTCTACTCTGTGTGTGGAGCTCATTTACCTTCCGTTCATTTAATTAAACATTTGAATAATAGTTGCACAGTTGAATAACATTGACCAAAATTAATTGAGTTTCTGCCGCGTTTGAATTCAAATAGACCGCTTCGAAAAGGCAAGTAAATACGGGTAGCAACGAGAGGGTGATTAATTAGAAAATGATATGGTTGCGTCCACAAAATTAGGTAGCCAAGTGTAGGAGATATCCGCGTTAAGACGCTAAGACTATCATGGAAATAATAACACATAAGCTAATGTGTATTTAACCGATTATAATCGTCCCTACTATGAACAATTTTGTACGAACGATCTGTAAATACATTCCAACAAAATTACTTTCATTTCACTCTTTCCTGGACTTTGACTGGAACTTCATTGGAATTTGTTTCGTAGTCTTTGAAATAATGTATACCAAATATTTTAAGTAATTAAGCATGGATACCATTTAATCAAAATGGACGAACAAGGGACCACCGGAAACTGTCAAATTCAGATTTAACTGAAACTTGGCAGAGTCTAAGAGTACCTAGGTATAAAAACAAAACCATTTTCTGCCTCTGCCCAATCGCCCGATTTCGGGGCAAAGATTTGAATCATTTTTTAATTATTGTAAATATCTCGGAAACTATAACTGATTTCTTCTTTTTGGTAGAATATAATTTGAAGTATATTTCATTGTCCCAAAGATGATGCGAATTATTTTCGGAAAAAAAAATAACGGAGAACCGGGTGCCCCATACCTCCCATTCTTAAAAAAAAAAATTTTTTTTTTACAAATAAAGTCGGTATTATGTAGAAAACGTATTAGCAATAATTATGATAATTAATAAAAGATATGAGAAAACGATAATGAGATATTACTTGTCATTGATTGTGGTTATAAACATATAGATATTTTTCTAGAAATTATTTATTATTTTCATAACGTTTCCAAGAAATATTGTAATATAATCTGATGGATATATGGATGTACAAATCGATTAACTAAAAGTACAAGTGATCTGTAACGTAGGCCATTATCGTAAGTTGACCGCCCCAAATTATGTATCAGAAGCATTTTTTTGGTGCAGTATAAATTTACAGTTTATCATAATGGCAGCGATTAATATAGTTAATGTGTTGAACATGTTACTTGCAACGTTTGAAGTAGCCAACATCGCAATAATTCCTTTGAGGGCTAAAGAACTTGAGTTGCATGATACGTTGAAGGGTATAGTAGTAAGTACTCAACAAGAAAACATGTTCTCTTTTGAATATGTAACAGGATTTGAGTTTGAACTATTAGAATAATCACATGATGCGCAATTTGTGGTGTGTGTGTGATATACCAAAAAATGAAAAAGACAATTATGAAAATATTGCATGTGCTCCTGAAGAAGGAGGCAGTGTTGACCTAGATTACAAAATGAAAACTGCAGAATACTGAAAAATTGGTAAAACCAAGCGACGTTTTCTCGAAACCATGAAACATCATTTCAGAAACGTTAAATCGCTACTGCAGTTATATAGATTGATAGAAAGTATTAAGAGTGGTGACACGTATACCGATAAACTACGGTTTATTGCAGAATACTTTCTCATAAAATTTCAAGAAAGCATTGACGATGGAAAAGTAATCCATGACATGGACCTTCGAAACTGATCTTTAGACGCTAAACATGAAATAGGACACGAGACGTTTCAAGCAGGACATTGATGCATATAGCACTTCAAGAAAGTGCATAATATTGTGTCACGCGAAATAATAAAATTTATTAGTCGGTCGACACGTGCTGGTATGGAAGACCTATGGTTGTTAAGTAATAATTTTATTAAGAAAGTGAAACCCCATATCACTAGTATCGCCGGAAGCAATGTATACAATGCCGATGAGAGTATATTTAATCTAGAAATGCACTCCGGTCCCACTTCAGAAAACCGTTGAAAGTGTTGTGCAATCTTTGCATTCTACAACACATAGTTATACAATTTTACCAGCCATTTCGGCATATGGACGCTTACTTTCGCCATAATTGTTGGTATTAAAGGAATCTACGAATACGTTTGGTCCTAGAGTTGCGCAGTCATTGTTTAAATCCATAAACGTGTATATACCTTCCTCGACGTTTGGAACGCTCTCTTCAAATCATTTCGGAACCTGGCTAACAGATGTTTTTTTGCCGAATGCAGCATCAAAAAGTGTACTCCTGATCGATTCATGGAGTGGACATTGTGTTGCCGCACTTCAGAAATTGATACCAAAAGATAAAACGGTAAACATTTTAAGTATCCCTAAAAAACAACGGCAATAGTACAACCTCTAGATGTGTTTGATTTTGGATTGTGGAAAATTTTTATTAGAACTTTTTCTGATACAGTGATTCTTACGAACTACGACATAGTTTTGCATCAGAAAAATAATATTATTAAGCCGCAATCACTATCTAACAATTTAATCTTCACAAATTAATGCTTCTTATATATTGTATAAAACGACCGCCTATGGTCATTTCAACGTTATCAATGGTTATCGAAATAATAAATTTCTAGATAACTATCTATATATTTATAACCACAATCAACGACAAGTAATGTTTCATTATCGTTTTCTCATATCTTTTATTGATTATCATAATTATTATTAACTGTCAATGTTTGCCAATCCAACACCGTTTTCTACATAAAACCGACTTTATTTGTGAAAAATAAAAATAAAAGAAATCCAAAAAATGGGGGATATGGGGTACCCTGTCCCCCATTATTAATTTTTTCCGAAAGTAATTCGCGTCATCTTTAGGCCTATGTAATATAGTTCAAATTGTATTCTGCAAAAAAAGAAGAAATCTGTTATAATTTCCGAGATATTTACAAAAATTTGGAAATCATTCAAATCTTTGAGGGGGGCTGTACCCCGAAATCGGGCGATTGGGTAAAAACAGAAAATTGTTTTGTTCTTATACCAAGATACTCTTAGACTCTGCCAAGTTTCATTTAAGTCTGAATTTGGCACATCTTATCACTAGTCGAAAAATTACATAAATTGAACAAAATGACACGATGATTTATTAATCTCATCAATTTGGTTTCGTTAAAGTATTAGAAAAGCAAACACGGCAATTTACAAAACGATTTATTGCGGGTTGGTGCCCGGTGGGTTTTTGGAAAATCGTTAAATACGCGACAAATTTCCACGAGATGAATCATTCAACACGTGACCGCATATTTCAATTACTCTGATTAATTATCCACCTCCTTGCCAGCCTCCAGCCTCGTTTCAATTTTCCGGCCCCCGCCTCACCTAACTTTCGTGACCGAACTCTTTAATATTCCCCCTGTCGTCATTTTTCAATTCCTCTCTACCCTTTGAGGGCTCCTTATTTACACAGCCATCGGAAGCATCATACCCCCCTACCCGTAATGATCTTATACGAAAAGTTACTTCAACTTTTTTAATCAGCTCCAAGTTTAATTATGGTGTGCCCGTCGCCTTCACTCCCAAATTCCGATGTTAAGGTTGACATTTCGGGCTGAGATTTTGACCTTTTTAACGCATTGCTTTCCGTAGGTTTCGTTCTGATAGGAAGTCGCTGGAGTAGTAATTTTCAGTACTTTCGAATTTCTAACAAAAAATCCATTCGTGAAAGTAATGATTATTTATTTCACCCTTTTATTGTTAAATCTTCAAAAATCAGCTGGTCAATATTATCTGGAAATTTTAAGTGGCCTATCATTAATGCGGAAGTATACACAAGTTTTCAACGCATTAAATTGTTGTATTTTCATTATACCAATTGCTAAATTTATTCGAAGGCGTTTCTGATAATGCATTGCACTTGTTCTTTTCAGCTGATCTTGTAGCTGTTGATGTGTCATCTGCGAACAAGACCGTGCGAATCCATACTGCAAATTTAGGTCATTGATGCATAATAAAAATAACAAAGGATCCAGTATAGATCCTTGTGGAACTCCAAGCTTCCACAACTACCACTGATCTGCTATCTCCGACCTTATTGTATATTATGTCCATATTTTATTTTATGTCAATTCCTATCAAACGCCCGCATACGTTGCTTCCTTTGCGCCAAGTACGTCTCCAACCACCTTACTGGTACTCCTCTAAAGCCAATATAATCCTCAACAAAATTGGATGGTTGACACTATCAAAAGCTTTCGTCCAGCAGCACACATACGTTGGACTAGCGTTCTTTCATACCCTGTCTTATTTCTTGTAAAAGTTGAATGATGGCGCTAGTTGTTGAGCTGCCTTTTGTGTATCCATTTTATGTGTCGTTGAGAATGTCGTGCTTATGCATGAATTGAATAATTCTTGAGAATACTATTTTCTACCAGTTTGATATGTTGGATAATAATGCGATATGGAGATAAGTTGTAAAAGATTGTTTAGGGTCTTCTATATGAATTGAGACTATTATAGTCTGCTTGAGACATTTGGAAATTCTTCACACTGAAACGATAGATTAAACCTTCAAGTGGCCTAGTTAGTTCTATGTCGAAACATTATAGTAATTTTATGGGAACTACATCGATTTCAACCGCAGAAGTTATAAATAATTCACGTTACTTCCTTAGCATCTGTTGAATACAAATATTGATAAAATATTTATTCATCCCTGCGAGTGCAGTTATATTATTTCGGTAGTCTATCTTTATTACGTGCTGGAGAATGCATATCTAAAATAGTGGCGAGCAATTCTAAAATATCTAAACGCCCATGTCCCATTTCAAAATTCATTTCATCATAGTTTCTAGTGATTTCTGATCAGCATAATGCCTATGTTACTTTTCCTCACTGTAGTGCTATTTATTAACACCCCAAGGTTCGACTAAGTTGACTTCATTGTTTAAGCTGTTCTACTTTTTAAGAAAGTAAGTCCTATTAGGCATCTAATATTTCCGTTGCATCCAATGCAACAACATACACTTTTTGCGAATATTGTGAATATTAGAAAATTCAGATTAACATTCTCACAGGTACATATAGCTAAGCTTATCACAATATTTATTTATGAATTCAAACTTGCGTGTTTTCATAGTATCAAGTACTTTCCTACAAATTTTAGACCAAATATTTTCTTTTTGTGGGATTTGTATAGCCAGAATATACGTAAAGAAGCTAAGTTGTCTAATTTTGTTCAATTCCTCATCAATATTTATCCTTTTCATTCTATTATTTTGTATTTATAGTCGTTTATACTTTACTTCAAAATTCTTCTGTGATCTAGAAGTATTAACAGTGGCGCGTTGTAATTTTTTCTTTTAGGGTACATGTAGGTACCAATAAAAAGCTTCTATAAGTGAAGATAATTTCAAGAAGACGTTACTCTATATATTATATGTTTCAGCTGTAAAACTTTGCTTTGTTACAAATTTTTGCAATGTATACAATCCTATACTGATTATATCCCTTCTTCAGCTACCCATTACCTTTAAAAGTGTATTGTAATCCAGGCTCATCTACCATTTATAGTGTTGATGTATGAGCCTACTATTCTATTTATTATTAGGTACTCACATAAAATAATTATTCCCCTCTTAACGGATAAACAAATATTAATTTTTATGTATATACTAAAGAGATATACACTGATTTCTTTTTTCAAAACGTAATTAAAGCAACTAGTTTAAAATTCTTTTCTCTCAAATTGTCACGTACTCGTTTTACGTAATAAGATACGCGCTTTGAAAAAGTTTTAATACATTTCTTTCTCTCGGGCTTACGGCAATCATTAAGAAACTTCTCCCTAGATTCAAATTTCTCGTCTCCGTGAACTCTGCCTTCTAATTAAGGCAAAAACGAAGATTGGACATTTTACCTATTGAAAATAAATCGTCCTTTGACGACGACTTAACCGTTACGCAATCTTTCCCCGGCTACTTCTTACTTGTTCCCGCAGCGAGAAAAAACACCATCTATTTTCCACTAATTGAATGCCATATTCTCAGTGTTTCATTATCTTATTAATGCTCTTCCTTAGTTGCGTCTCCTTTTAACCATTCCACCGTCCGGGTAAAGACCAGAGAAATTTACAGCCCGCATTAAAGATCGCTTAGGCTCCGTTATTCTCGCTATAAACAAACAGGCGTTTAATATTTTTTGTATCCCCGTACATCGTTAGGCATTAAATGAAAATTGAAAATTTATGTTTCCTGTACAAATAGGTATTTAATTGGATAATAAAGTTAACAAGACAGAGAACCTTTATTTGAAACTGACTGCAGTATAAATGTTTAAAGGCAAATTGAGTTATTTTCTAATGTAAACTGCTTCGTGATGGCGAAATAAATGAAAAATTTAATAAAAATAAGAACCCTCAGACAATAACTATTAAAATTACCACCACACCAGTTCCTTTCTTTTTTGTTTTAAATAAAGAAATATCTTATCGATTTCGAGATTCATTTTAATGAAGATGATGTCGGCAACGACACACCGCTATGCATTTCAAATTCGAATACCGCCAGAGAAAATTAACTTTCGTCCTCGAACATTCCTAGTCTTCTCGTTTCCTCTTGCTTCCCTCAAATGTAAGATTTTTCATTTCGCACCCCATATCCAGACGTGTAAACAAATCAGCGTTTCGGAGTAAGTACGTCTCTTTAAAATTCAATTTCTGTTTAATAACATCGACAAATCAGATCGCGAGGATGTGGGAAACGACGCTAATGGAAGCCTAAATGAGAATTTTCATCTCGACCAACTCATCTCCTGTTTGCCTACGCACTCATTTTACCGCCGTTCCCAGATATTCCGCTGATATCTATTTACGATCGGTGCATCTTAATTAAATCTGAGAAATTTTCGATAGAAGATTAGATGTTTCCAAGAAATATACGTTATGATCTCTTCCAAAAGTGTCGTTATTAAGAACATCCTGAATTCCTCTTCTTAAATTTGTAAATAAAGGTACGTCAAAGCTTCTACAAACGATAGATATTGGAAAATTAATGATGAATTGTCAGTTTTCTGCACTCAATGTGCAAAAAATTGGTTAAACTGGGTTAAAAATTGGTCTAAGACATCAACTAAGATATCTTCAATAAACTATACGAAAAATATGCTAGTATAATTTTCATATTCCAGTAACAATCTGCTCAAGCAACCCTTCTTCATATACTATTGCGTGCCAAAATGAATGACCGCTTGAAAATGTAAGCAAATAATATTTCCTCTGTTAATTCTTTCCTATGGTAAAATTGTTCATATATATGTAGAGATATTTTTTCTTGGTTGTAACGGCCTTGCAATTAGGGTGAACAACGAAATATAACTGTTTTTCACGGCTTGATCATACTTGTACTATACTTACTATATATATTGTTAATTAGGATTCCAAAGGTTGAATCCCTTGAGGTTGAGCCTCAGGTAGAAACCTTGGTATCAAGTAGCAATGGCTGAATAAACGACCTGAAAGTCAACAGAAATCAACAGAAACTCGTCAATGTCAAGCTACTTAAAAGGTGTTGTCTAGAGAAACAATTATATGCACATCGAAAGTAAAGTCCAGCTCTATAAGACTATTAACCTATTGTACCGAGACCCAAGGGAACACAAAGACAACCAAAAGTATCTTACGAACACCAGATATGCGGATCAACCAGGCTAACCCAAAACCGGAAAGCCAACATGATTCAGAGCAGCAGCAGAACACCACCTAAGAGGTAAAAAGACAGTTAGGCGTGCACATCCCAAGAAAACCATTAAAGTTAAATTCACCCAAAGATCAACAAACCGTTAGGTTTCCATAAACATGAATAAAAGCAATATACCATACAAGGAAAGGTATATATACTTTTGAAAAAACGGAAAGGTAAATATTCCATAAAATTTATATACAAGGGATGCCCGGTTACTAAGGTAAGTAAGCGCGACACACAGCCTACGTTGCTCAGGTTAAAACTTGCACTCATTTTAGATGTGCATATGTACTGCATAGCTGGCTATTGTCATTACTTTATGCAGTGACAGCCGCACAATGCCAGTTCCGATCGAAACATACTTCAAGTTTGAAATGCGAGCGGTCATTCGTTATTTGCATGCAAATAATAAAACACCTACCGAAATTCATTTAAAAATACTGAAGACTTACGGAGATGGCGTCAGTGTAATGTAATATTACATAAAACGTCAACGTTTAGCACATTTGTAAAAATTGTATAGAACACAATATAAAATATTTTTTAAAAAATATACACAAATGTAAGATTATCTAGAAAGTATAACACAAGGACAGAGTATATAAATATCGGTAACAAATGAACACACACTAAATTAAGGTACAGTTTAGGAATTAACCAATCGTGTAGAAAGCGTTATTCAGCAAGTATCTTTTCAGTCTTAGAGCGAACTGATTTTTTGGGAGCACTTCATACTTTGAGATAATTTATTGTAAATTTTTGTACCCCAGAAGTCACCATACTTATGTGTTCTGTGATATGGAACTCGTAAATCCGTCTTACTTCTGGTATTATGATCATGAATATCACAGTTACGGGTAAAGCGATTTCGGTTTTTGTGGGCATAATTCGCGATAGTGAGAATATATGCCCCAGGCAAGGTTAGTATTTGTGCGTTTATAAAGGCATCTTTGCATGAATCAGTTCTTTTCAGATCGCACACAATTCTCACAGCGCGCTTTTGTAAGAGAAATATGCGCTCAGCCTCCGAAGACATACCCCAAAGTTGAATGCCATAAGTCGCCACACTGTGGAAATTAGCAAAGTATGCCATTTTTGTTGCTTGGTAAGTAAGGACTTTTTTATTCGAAATAAACTGTATATTGCGCCACTTAGTTTCTTTGCTAATTGACATATATGCATGGACCATGTTAGCTTGCTGTCTATATGCACCCCTAGAAGCTTAATTTCGTTAAGCACTTCTCTCTTGCTAAGTGTAAAGTCTAGGTGTTGCGTTTTATCCATATTGAGTTTCAACTTATTTGAACCAAACCACCTACTAGCTTCACATAACATTGTATCTGTCTTATGCCGCAAGTTGTCCTTGGCTAGATCTTTTGTTATCAGAGAATGTAAACATATCAAGTCTGCTGATACGTTAACTACTAAACGTATATAATGAATAGCAAAGGCGCTAATATTGACCCTAGCATGTCCATCATGGGGGATTTATTTGAGTCAATATCCACATATTGCTTTCCATTTGTTAAATACGATGACAATAAATTGTATGAGTTCCCACGAACACCATAATAATGTAGTTTGTCCAGAAGGACTTCGTGATTTACGCTGTCAAAAGTTCGACTTAAATCACAGCTTCTCAATCGGACGTATTTTTCATGATCTAGTGCAAGCTCATTATGCACGGAGTGCTCATTATGAGTCGAAAACAGGTTAGTGTTTGGTGTAAACAGTTCAAAAGTGGACGCACACCTCTGAACGATGATCCCGAAGGTGTGCGAAGGAAAACCCCCAACAACGAAAACGCATGAGAAACCAGACCTGGCTCTTTCTGATTTTCATTTATTTGGGCCGTTGAAGGCTCGTTTTTCGGGTAAAAGATTTGAAGACGACGACAAAGTTCAAGAGGAAGTACGGCAGTATTTTACAAATTTGGATCGCACCTTTTACGAAGAGGGTTTACAGAAGCTCGTGCCTCGCTGGGTTAAGTGTCTTAACATTGGCGGCGATTATGTTGAAAAGTAGGCAACAGTTCCCGCTTTTACTTAGTGTAGGTTTGATTCCTATAAATAAATTAGTATGTCTGAAATTCACAAATTTATCTCAGTAACCGAACATCCCTCGTACATGTATTATATACATCCCATTATTAAAACTTTACAAGCTGAGAAGGCGAGCCACAACAGAAGAATTACGTTGGTGAAGAAAAACAAACGGCATGCTTGTTAAAATCAGCACAACGTTCGCACTCAAGACAAGGTAAACAAAACAAAAGTTTGCAGAGCTCGAAACCAAAATTGATGTAAAAAAATTCGGCGAAAAATTTTACGAAGACTATAAATCTCAGAACATGCTGTAAGGTATCGGCGAACTCTTCAAAGTGAATTTCATCGCAAGGACTAGAGAAGAAAAACAACAGCCAACAAGACCGAAAATAAAAATTGCCGAACAAGCTGCAAAGAACTTTCGTCACAAAAAAAAAATATTTCCCATTACATAGCGTCCTCATCATCAGCGAATGGCTGTAAGCTATTTTATCTCATATTTTATGGAGTACTGGCCTTTCTTTTGTTAATCCCGCGTTTTTAAATATTCCCTCCCTCTTCGGGACCGTGAGAGGGCGCAGCCAACTAAAAGATTCATAATTAGGGACCGACGGAAGAGTAAATCTCTCACCAGAGTGGGGTACCTTCGTTTCATTAAACTTTCTACTAAATGAAGCAATTTACGTTGAAAAGAAATAGCAATTTGCAGCTCTGTTCAATAATGAGTGCGAAAGACTCAGGGCCAGTGAATGCCGGGAAAGAGCGCCAGCTCCGGATCCGGATTTCCTTTTTCCTCCCCAGCTTTTTCGCTCCCACTCTCCCGCCGCTCGGAAACGGATTCCCGGAGTCTTTGGCAAACATTTTTAAATTCATATTTTATTGATCGTGAAATGTCGAACGTAGTAATCCCCTTTCAGGCGAGATTCGAATCGTGAACAACCGGATTATGATTTCGTATTCCTTCTTTTACAATAATAGAAGGAAAGTAGACGCATCTAAATGAGAAGAAGTCTACTTTAGACGATAATACTGTCTACGATTTAATTTGGCTTTGAATAGGGGGGCATACGCTTTATCAATCTAAACTAATGAGAGTTACATTCCCAAAAGAATACTGAATTGCTGCATATTTTCTTTGTTGATTTCATCCTTATTGTTAGTAGGTATTTTCTGGTTTCTGATATTATTGTTTGTATGGTGCAAATGTCATGATTACATATTATTATATATTTGAAAAGGAATGGAAGAAAAGCATATAATAATTTAACCCAGAAAAATATAGAGGAAAACATTGTCAAATATCTGTTGTGAATTGAATGGTCATTGGTTCTAATTTTTTTTTTCTTTTACGTGATAACCATTAGAACTATTAGCCTACGGTAGTTGTTATATAACAAGGTTGCATTTTTTATAACTGTTGGCCCAGTGTGATTTTTAAGTAATGAGGATATATGCATCATAACTTTTTTATTGTTCGTTTTAAGACAGTAGTGTAGACATTAAAACATTTTGAGATTGTGCAAATGTTTAATTATTGTCAAATCAGTAATTACTAAAGCATGTGCTTGTCTAGCTCTAGTTGTAGATAATCTTTGAAACCCATCATACTTTGATAACAAAACTCCCCTTTCCAAATGAACCAATTCTTTTTAATATGAGCGCAAAATATGGAAATCCAAGCAGCCCAAACACAGTCAGAACCAGTATTACCAACCAAGTTCACCGCTAGTTCAGCGTGAACCTCAGTTCAACGAATAAATTACGTTGTACCAACTTGGTTCAGGATTAAACTAAGCGTGAAAATCTTCGTCAATTGAACGCCTGTTTTTGGCCGTTGAAGATGTTTGGTCCAAAGATAAATCAACTGGTTTAATTAATTTTTACGTTTCACAAAGGATGTTCCCAAGAATTGTCCAAAATTAGTAACTTCGGCCCTTAAATTTAGGTTAAATGTGTCTAATTCAGTAATACCGAGAATGTACTGTCTGCCTAGAATTCACAAACCAGGTAACTCGATGAGACCAATTGCGTCTGGTGTTAACTCACCGACTTACTTGGTGTCAAAATGGTTAGTAAATGAATTTAAAAACTTACCCGTCAAGCAAAAAAGTTTTTCAGTAGAAAACTCACTAGAGTTTACAAACAAAATCAGAAATCATAAATTGAAAGAAGCTGAAATTTTAGCGTCTTTTCATGTAAGATCATTATTTCCTTCGGTATAGATCCCAGAAACCCCCTAAGTATTTGGAAGAGCTGTTAATAAAAAATAATTTGGGCATTGGAAAAATTAATGAATACATCAAGTTGATCAGGCTGTGCATGTTGCAGAACTATTTTCAGATAGACAACAAGTTCTACGAACAGCAACATGGCACAACCGTGGCTAATGGTTTATCCCCATTTATCGCCAATTTATTTATGAGTAATTTTGAAATTGAATTCAAAAAGACTTCCAAATATTTCGGGTGTTTGGGTCAGACATGTAGATGATGTTTTCATCATAATTGACACAAATTTATATAACTTGAATCAGTTCTTAGATGAACTTAATTCAAAATTCAATACCATAAAATTTACATTAAAAAAAGACGATAATAATGAACTTCCATTCGTAGATACCCTAGTACCTAGAAATAAAGATAGGTTAGAAATCGACATATACCGGAAGAAAACCAATGTAAACAGATTTATAGCAGCGGATTCAAATCACTGCTTTCAGCGCAAATTCATCGTTTGTTAAGTTTTCCATTGACAAAGGAACGATATAAAAAGAATTCTCAGAATTGTCCATTATAAATTGTACAACTCTGGTACCTCAAAGTTATGAAAGCACTCAATATGTGAAACTACCATTTCATAAATCGACGAAAAATCTATCCAAAATTTTCAAAGACCATAATTTGCGCATTACCTACAAAACAAATAATTCTTTAAATAACCTTTTCTTATCATTGTTATGTTCACAATCCAATTGTTTGTGTTTTCCATTGCAACAATATTTACTCCTTGTAAGATAATAGAAATATTATTATTAAGTAGATTGTTACGGTTCAGTGAGCGTGACGAAGTGGGCTTAATGTGCCCCAACTATCAGGTAGTATATATAGACTTAAGTTATAAGCAGGAAGGTGGTATTATTCAAGTGGTGTTATGTGTGGTGCATATCCCCCAGAGTACGACGTGTAACATTATCTTCCTTCCTAGATTCTGCTGAGGATGGCAACTTAGTTGCCGAAATACGTATCCGGAGTTCTTAAATCATCCAAGTGGTAAGGGTATTTTTATTTTTAGTATTTTAAGCCACCGTATCCTATTATTTGTATTTTAATATTCATTAAGTCAACTTCTACAAGTAAATACAGTATTCTTCATACGCAAAAAACATCTGTGTATAAAGAACACTTATTAAGGATTACATATTCGTGCCCACACTAATTTCTCTTGAACAGAAAAAGTTTTATTGCAATTCGTTGACATTATTCGGCTACCTAGAAATTTGACTGCAAATGATAAATTACTGGAAGTAGAATATTGATATCACTCGAGGCGTTAAGTAAGATTAGAGAATTTAAATAATAACCGAAACTAAACGAGCGCAGATTATTGTATTAAATTATCGAAAATTTTTAAAAAAGGACCCCCAAATTTACGCAAAGTTGGTAGATTTAATAGGGTCCATATGAACGAGTTTGCATAGTCAGGTGTTTGTGAATTTCGGTTACTTTTATCCTAACTATTCCGGCAAGTAGATTTCTTTTTAAATCATCGGTGCTTGCCAAATTATTCAACCGCAGAGTAACGAATTTATTTGACAGACAGGATGCCACTCTAACAGGACATTAAAATGAATACGCTCGTCTTTCCGGCTGTGGTCGCAAAAAAATCAACTATGTATGTAAAACTGCCAACCGCGCTACATACCAGGAGTTTACATACGTAGATTTATACATATTTTATGTATGTATGAATATACATATGTGCATATATACTTGCACGCATTCCTCTCTACACGTACATACATAAATTCAAATACGTAGTAAAATGATTCGGTTACTCTGACTAGCGTCTGCTAAATGTAACACGTAATTGGTTACCAGAGAAGAAGCCTGCAGTTGTTTTGACGTTCACGTGGCAGTTATAGGTGCTAGTCATGATGGCAGCGTCACCTGCAGCGTCGGGACGCCTGAAAAAGGTCACCATGGCAACGAGAGGGGTGAGCTTTTAAGAATGTAGGGAGGGTTGCGGACCAACGCCCTTTTTACGCCATCTTACTTTTTATTTGGATTTTTCCGATGTTTGAAGTACTCCCAGACTTGACGCATGAAATTTTACCGTACATGATTGCAACTTACGCGACTGTATTCCTGTGTACGCTAATAAACACTTCAAGCACGCATCTAGTACCCGTAATTTTGCAAATTTTTCAGTAATAACTTATTGCATCATGAAGTAAATATACGGATGTATAAGTAACTCTAATTTTCAAGGATTGGCGGCATTTTTGTTGCATTCTACATTTCGCATTTAAATGTCAAATATCGCACTCTATTAAATTACAAAATGAACGCTAAAAATCACTTGTTGTGGCGCTTATCTGTTCGGAAATTATAGGACCAAAAAAGGGGGAAAAATCCGTATTCAAACTGATTATATTTTATAAACAAACTGTAAATATCGTAAAAAAAAAACATAAACAAAAATTCTCGATCAAAAGTTGTACAACTCTGATTCCTTAAGGTTATCAAGGCAATTTGTGAAACGATCACATCATACATCGACTAAAAAACTATCAAAAATTTTCAAAAACCATAATTTACGCATCACGTACAAAACAAATAATTCTTTAAATAACTTTTTAGGAAACGCCTCAATTAAAGTTGAGAAAACAGGAATTTATGAAATAGATTGTAAAGAATGTAAAGCAAAATATATTGGGCAAACAAGGTGACCAATTTTAACGCGTTTTAAAGAGCACATTGTTCATTTTAGAGGTGATAGACCAGAAATGTCTAGTATTGCCCAGCATATTGTAGAAATAGGTCGTGTTCGAACTGATTATATTTTATACACAAACTGTAAATCTCGTGAAAAAACATAAACAAAAATTGTCGATCAAAAGTTGTACAACTCTGATACCTCAAAGTTCTCAAGGCAATTTGTAAAACGATCACATCATACATCGACTAAAAAACTATCAAAAATTTTCAAAAGCCAAAATTTACGCATCACGTACAAAATAAATAATTCTTTAAGTAACTTTCTAGGAAACTTTCTAGGAAAATTGACAAATCAAGAATTTATGAAATATGTTGTAAAGCATGTAATGCAAAATATATTGGGCAAACAGAGCGACCGATTTTAACGCGTTTTAAAGAGCACATTGCTCATTATAGAGGTGATAGACCAGAAAAGTCTAGTATTGCCCAGCAGAAACAGGTCACGGCATGTCAACAAACAATTTTAGATTAGTGAAACAAGTAAATTGGATAGTTATGAGAGTATTTATATTCATAAGATTAAGGACAAAGCAATGTCTATGAAGACTATGGAAGCAACTATTATTTTTCTCCTTTTTCGGACAAAGTATTTACTTTATTCAACTAACATATTTTCGATTTTCAAAAATTCACACTTATGTGCGTAACGAATAAATGGTGTAGATATAGCGGTTATTCTAAATCAATCTACAGCTATCAAATAGAAAAGGATAAAATATTTCACGATTGCAGAAGTTTTTCGTGTAATTTTTCAATTTTGCTCCAAATTTTGCCGCATTATGCATTCGCAAACATAATCTATAAGTTGTACTCTTGTATCTGCTTATCCAGTATATTTTATGGCCCTACTTTTAATTTTAAATAATACGCACACAAATGAGACAAAAGTAATCTTGGACGACTGGCAACCGACGAGGAAGATCAGCAGACAGATTGCAACCGTTGTTGAACCTTATACACAGTTGCTCATACGAGCGAAATATCTATTATAAAGAACGATCACTTGCGTACAGGTATACTGTGTATCGTGCAGGTTTACTTTTGTGCCATTGTACATATATTCTATAATATTTACAACCATATACCGAAGACAACTTTCTATGCTGGAGTTAATACTGATATAAATATCGAACGGTGCACTTAAATAATTGGATATTATCAACGATACATCTAATTATGTATAAGGTAAGGTTTGTTTGCTTATGCTAGTCTAATCGACGAAATAAATCAAAAAGTACGGAGGAAATAGCATGATACCACTTTGGAGCGTTGAGTCAAACCATTGATTTATTCTATACATTGCTCCATATTGCGTTCCACACTAATCACGCTATAGGTACATAATAAATAATTTCCCTTCTAGAGTTAGTTTTTTAATGTGCTCTTAGCATGTCATTTATTCATTTCAGTCCAAATACGTATCAATATGCCGTGATTAGGTTTTAAATTCACTTATGTTAATAATAAACACATATGTATATGTAATTAATAAAATTAAATAAGATATAGTATAACATCTACTTATAAGTAACATGTAACACATTTTTGCTTAGCGTAGCTACATCTTAGCGATTGTTCGAAATAGAAAGAAATGTTAATCCTCAAATTTAAGTTGATGGGATTATGTTAAAACACATCGACATGTATGGAAATATTTGTATGTAGTTATTCTTCCAATTCTTCCATTGACAAAATAGTTTTAAAAGCACTTAGAAACGTTCGGAGTTCATTTTGAACGTTACAGAGTGGCACTCTTCGCTTCGTACTACTGAAGACAGTTCATAAATTTTGTGATGTATTGCCTCACAGACATTAGGGATAATATCAGTAAATTATATCCTTTTCAAGATTTTCAAACTTGGATATCATTGGAGATTGTCAAAAGATTCATCTTGTTGGAAATACCCCTCAAAGAGTTCGTCGTCGTTTAATAGGTTTATAAATTGTTGCAATAAATTATTACTGGATCTTTCATGTTTACAAGTATCATTACAGAATACTGAACCAATAATCTACGTGAAACAGCAAGCCAAATGCCTGTTGCATGGTAATACAGGGTGACATAAGTAAATTCATGCTAATTTTGACTAGTTCAAATACATATTATTTGTTTTTAATGAATATTCTGACGAATTACATCGCGTTTCCTCAAAAGATTTGTCTATAACATAATTATTAATCTTATATAGAAACCATTAGCAGTAAATAAATCGCTGAATATCAACAGTTGATCTGCACGCAAAGCATACAATACACATTTATATGGAAATTTATGGAGATCTATCTGAAAAATTAACTCACATATTCCATATAAAATTGTTGAAAATTTTCGAATAGATATCTTAGGCGACCGAGTTACTCAACGTCACCAATATCATCAGCTCTCCATTTTCTTGGTTTACCACCCTTCGCTTTTCAAATTGCATTTCTCAAAAATTTGTTTGTAATTATTTTTAAATGACATTAGTAGCAAAATTCCCGTTATTTTATTATTACTTTACCAAGTTCATCAAACCTATTCATAGAAAATTTCCAGTTTACATGAAAACACGAACCACCGAGATTAATAATATTATAACTGCATGATAATAATAAAATCTAACCATGAAATCTGAATGAATTTAAATAATATACAAAGCCAAGCTTGTAGACAATATATTCTCCAATTATACGGCTAGTTAATTTTAATATTTACTTAGCTCCACGAAAGAGCCGGCAAAGCAAATCCCGTGACTTTTCGGAAAACAAACAATGATCGTTTTTTATTTCGTTAAAATTGCACAAACACAGGATTAAATTAATTTCAAAAACGTTTCTACATGCCGAACGTTACCAAACGAAATATACCAGTGCTATTTTTATAAGGCAATACTTTTTAATTAAAATTGCATAACGACTGCATGTGTTTTGCAACTGAATGGAATTTTAGCAGGTTTACATAAAATGAATAAAACGGAACAAAATTCCAATTATAAAATATTGTAGATGCGAATGACGTGTTCTGTTTTAATAAAAACTGGTATTCCGATAGTGAAGTGGATATTTTATAAAAATATCCATGGAGTCTAGTTTATAGATTGATAAATTCCTAACAACAGAGTAGTTTGTAATTTGTAATTTAGAAATTGCATGACTACTGGTGTACGATAACATTTCCTAGGATAACTCTTTATCGTATTATTATGTTAATTGCCTTTGAAGTCCTTTTTTAAAATGTTACTAAAAATACATCAATTTAAACTATGTGCCTATGCATGTACAAGTATGTGTACATCTAATACGATCAAAAATGAACCCCTTCAAAGAGCAATTATTATTATTGCGATTACATTATCCGATAAAACAACTAATATAACATTAACGTATTGAAATATATTTTAAGGATATTTAATATTAAGATATGAAGCAAACCAATTTCTATTTCGTACGTAATTTCTACTTTTGATATGTTATAATTGTTATGTATATTTGATGTTTCTTTCATTGTAATATATCAATACATTGTTGTGAAATATTATTGTATTGCATATGTTTCATAACAATGCAAAGGTTCAATCCTTGTTATATTAAAGTAATTTCAAAAAATCAAACTTTTTAAAAATACTCTAAAATATCTTAGAAATTATGACTTTAAGTATAGACAATGCTTAATAAAAATGAAAGTAACTAAATTATTCTTTCTTTTTATGATATAAAATACATGGTGATTCATTTAAAATAATAGAGAAAATAATGTATTTGAGTTCTGACTCGCCCTGTATTCAGTTTTGACAATTTTGAAAAAACGTCACTTTGCTATAAAAGTGGGCCAATATAAAAAACCTATGCTTGTAAAAAAGAATTCAGACTGTGTCATTTGAAGTATACAAGACCTCAAACTCACAGTGATTTGCATATAAAATTGACCATAGCTTCTGAAACACACTGTATAATACAATTAAATTATATATTGGGGGTGTGAGGCATGAGTTTAATCTAAATCAGAAATAATATACAGAGTGTTCCATTTAAGAAAATGTATGTTTGGTTCGCCCTTGTGATATCAAATTAATTTTAAAATGTTAAGTGTAAGGCTGTCTACAATTTTTGCAAACAACTTTTTTTAATATCTTATATGATAACGGATATATCGCGTTTTGCCGCGTTAGTGCGTCACCCTGTATATATGAGTTCATGGCGAATGTGGTAGCTTTCTGGTTCCTAGCCTCCACTGCCTCTTATAAGTTCATATAAGTTTCTCAGACACGTTGCCTCCGTTATTCTATTTATCCAGGTCTCTCGAGGGCGTTCACGTTTCCTTATACCTCGTTATTTTGCGAAGTCTTTCTTCTCCCATTCTGTTTATAGGCCGATACCACACAAGTTATTTCCTTTGGATTTCTTCTATAACAATCGCCTGTCGAATTATCCTTCTTATTTCTTCGTTTCTTATCCTTTCTAGTTGTGATTTGTCCAGCAGACATCCTAAGGGCTTCCATTTCCGTCGCTAAAAGATTTCTTTTATAGGCTTCACTAATCTGGCAGACTTTAGAACTTCAGCGTACTTTTGATAATTGTGTCTGGTTTGGGCATTTTTCTCTTATTTCTAATATTTTTGCCACATGATAAATTGAGAGCTCCAGCAATCTTTCGTGCATAATTAATTAGTCGTTGACCATGTAAATGTTTCAAAAATGACGTGCTATTTTTCTCACCACTTTCGAATAGATAATGGACAACTGAACCAACTGTTTTGAATTTGATAACAACGTCGTATAAGTAGCGCTTTATTTATTCAATATCTAAGTCTAGAATTCGTCAGAATACAAAAAAAAGCAGCAAGTTTGGAGTAATTATATGAAAATAGATATAGATTAACGTACCCTTAGATAGTTATTGGCCATATATTTCAGGAAACGTAATGTTATACAAATAAATTCATTTTGGATACTAAAAGTATTGTCTTTGTTTAAAAGAATGTTACATTTAGTACATATGATTAATGCATACATCTTCATATAACGCATTTTTATACATTTTGCTCTATGAAATGATGGGTTGTAGAGTTTATTAGATGGTTACAATGCGTATTTTCCTAAGACAGCGAATTTGATATCAAATGTGCTCCAAAAGATAATAATCAAATAAATATACATTTCTAAATCTATATTTACAGTTGAACTACCGATTTCAACCAACTCATAGTAGGTATATAAGAACAAATTAACAAACATCAAGAAAAATCAAAAGCTTTTACGCCTTATTTTCATTGTATCACCTGGTACATATTCAACTGTTACCAGAAATACCTAACGATAACAAATGAAAGAGCAATAACTGCAGGCACCGTAATTGAAGCTACGAAATTAATTCAGCATTTTCGACTAGGGAATAACGAACGGCAGAAAAAATAATACGGAAACAACGGACGCAAAGAACGAGGGAAGCGGGAAAAGCAATTAAATTAATTCAATGAAATGCGAGCGACTCATACATTAATGCTCTAAACAGAAGAAGAAACGAAGGACCCTTCCATTTTCGGGTCGCGCCGACTAATTCGATGGAACGTCGTTTGTATCCGTTTAATTTTTTTGTGCGTGTGGGGTTCTGTCGTCGTTGCTTCTTTTTATTATTCTACCGAAGAGTGTACTCGATCCTAAAAGCGATAAATAAGAACGTAAACAAGGTACAAATGAAATGCGAAATAAAGCGTTCGGTGATTAATGTAATTTATGACGTGGAGGAATATGAAAGAGGACGGGAGTTCTAGCTGCGTACACCGACTCTTATCTCTCCTTTAAGACCCCGCTCGTAAATCGTTTAATTTTTAGCCGGTGCCGTTTTAGTATTTATTAAGATTTTATTATAAATGTACTGAAGCGTTCGGGTTTAATTGTATTTTACGGGGTTGTATTTAATTTTTTTTTAAGCCTGTGTTTAATAAATTTGCACCCATTTAGTATCGTTAGTTAAATTAACGTTCGAAAGATTAAAAAAATCGTTTCCAAGCTTATATTTAATTTCCTCTTTTGAAAAGGATGTAAATATGTGCAGCAGTATAGTAAATAAGTAATAAATTTTTCTCAGTAATACCTCATAATTTCTGAATTCGACGGAACATTTGTAATAACAGATGGGTACAAACACTCAGCATTTCTAGCATTGCGTTGATAAGACAGATGCCAAACCAATTATATCGTGGACACACACACATTTCCTATTTCACTATTTTTTGTTAAAAAATATATAATTTTGTTATTCATAATTTCATACAATATATGACAAAATAAATATTTTTCAAAAGAATGTGCACTGTTCCTACACTTATCATAATTCTTCTTTTGAAATCTGAAAACTTACTTTTCTCTTCATTACTAGTTGCTATCAGATAACCAAATAAGTTCGTGCGGCTTTTGATAGTAAAGTATAAATATCTACTAAGAAACAATCATAGACTATTATTCATGGAAGTAATTACCATCACACTCAACGACATTTTGCCAACGTAACACTAATTTTTGTATACCGCTATTGTGGAACTCTATGAATTTTGAATAAAAAGAATCAGGGACTGCATTTATTACATCAACTCGAGTTTTGAACTGTCTATGATTCATGCAGTTGTCAAGAGACAAAAAAGGTGGTAATCACTTGGCGAAATCCCAAAAGAATATGGAGGGTGTGGTCACGTCTAACAGCCAAGTTCAGAAATAAGAGCAAGAATGCTACTTTCTTTCGATTGATCAAAGAAGGCTGGCAATATATGTCAGGAGTGATGGTTTAACCCCTTTCCAAAAACTCACAATGAACAATTCCTTTTGTTGTCCCCCAAACACACAATAAAATCGTGTTTGAGTGCAAGGAAGCTTTGCGAGTATGTGGTATTGAATCAGTAGGCGATAACCAATGATACGAACACTTAGAATTTGAGTACAATATCCACTTTTCGTCCCAGGTTAACAACCGATCATGGATTGGTTCACTATCGTTGCGTGAAATGTTTACCGACCAAATGGTACGACAACTTAATTTTTTATCATTTGACTATTCATGGGGTCCCACGTGAATTGTCAATTGATATCAATGATGTCGTACCATTTGGTCGCTTAACTTCCTAGCTGATGAAAGTGCAAACGAATGACTTCATCGCTCACATTGAACCTAAGGTATAACAAATAACAAACGAGTTGAAGATATCTGTTACTAATATATAAAATTAAAAAGAAATTACTGAAGAGAAAAATACAATCAACAGAAAATCAGCTTATACGAAGGGAAGCTCGAACAAAAAGATATGAGAAAGTATCAACAGCAGACACAGTAATACAATATGGCAAAATACCAAAAAAAAATTAAAACTTAAACTATACCAACTACAAAAGGAAAATATAACTTATGATACTAGCCAACAAAGTATGAAGAAAGATAGAAGGCCAATGTAGATAAGGACACAAGGAGTCCGTAATATTAGTAGACCAAGACATATACTCCAGAACGACGAAGAGGGCCATAACATATAAACAATGCAGATAAATGTACATATATGAATATTCTTTATGTATGCATTACATTTGTTGCATAAATTTGTTAAATACAAAAAGTATCTATAATAATATGTTAAACATAAACCGAAAAATACTTTAAACAAAGGTAGTTAATATAATTAGTTGTTATTTAGTAAGTTAAAAGTTATAACTCATGACGAGAGATTGTTGACGATGGATGATTAGTTCAGTTGTCGTTATTTGGGCTATTTCCATCGTTTTTTGGATTTAAGTGATCCGACGTTTCAGCAATTCTTCTATTGCTATCTTCAGGGTAGCTCTGAGAAGAGCTGTTTCTTGCCAAATTCGTTTTTCAACTTATTTGACAAATATATCCGAGAACCAATTTTTTACAACTTTGAACAAGATTTGAACCCGGTCTCGAAATTCCGAATAGAAGAATTGCTGCCGAAACGTGTCGGATCACTTAAATCCAACAAACGATGGAAGAAATAGAATAGCCCAAATAACGACAACTCAATTAAAAGTTATACATGTCAAAAAACAACAAATATTGATAAATTATTCTCATAAAAAATCCATCAATATCAAATAAAAATGCTTCTATATACAATAATTAAACACTAAAGACGTTATAAAAACATACTGACAAATTCAATTTCCATTACAATGGGATAAAACGGGGCAGGTATGCCAATACTCAAGAGTTATTTTGTCGGCACGTGCCCAATACATCTTTTCGAGAGCACAATATTATTGTAGCACTGTTTAGCGGTACCTGCCACAAATAACTTGGGATCAGATCACAGGCTATTGATCCCTAAACAAGGAACTATTAGCACTGAAGATACCTGCGATCCCCAATTTAATACGTTAGTCAATACTTAAATATACATAACAGGTACCTGATATAGGTCTAGAGATTGATATGAAAAAGTTACATTTAATGAATCCATTTGGGACGGTAGAATGCATTATTTATAGAAAATAGAATGTCACTCAATATTCAAAAAAAAGTCAATAATACACGTGTGGATTTGTAATTATACTGGTGTCCTTCGAGTTATGCAGTACTTGGGTACGCGATTTCTTTTTTGTTAGACGGACTAAAATTTCGGTATTCCCTTAAGTTAGTACTTGAGCTACACCAAAAGGCCAAGACAATAAGGATTTCTCATATTGGCACTATCTCATTTACAGGTATCTGCAGAATTGCTACTTTCTTAAATCATAAAATTGATATGGTATCGTCTCATCCAATACTTAATACATGCTGGAAATCTCTTTTATCCGATGTGGTTGACACAACTAATTATAATCCACCCAATGACGTGGTTACAACCCCATAATTTATGTTTTTTATCCACTGTGTGCTAAAGGATTAGATAATATTGCTAGTCCAGACATAGATGAACTGTTTGTTGAGAAACCTTTGAACGAAGAAAATCTTATGTGGCTTATAAGATAGTCAACTTTAGTTATAAAGATATACCAAGGTGCTCAAAATACGAGGACCGATGTGTTCAAAAACTTTCTATGACTAATGTGGAGTATAATTTAAATTTGATGAGTAAAATTATAGGGATAATTCACAAATACAAGTCATTTTATAGCACGTAAACCAACATTTGTGAAAGAACTAAATAGGTGTCCGAAAAAAATAGTTTGAAGGATTGAATCAAGCATCTGATAAACATTCAGATGAGGAGATCCTTTCCCTCTTAAAAGGAGAAGCAATAAAATAACGACATGTTTTGATGACACCATTGATAGATAGTAACAAAGGATTTTAAAGAGTTATTCATTTCAAGTACACACATACACTTTTTATGCTATTTATTAAGAGCGTAAAGCAAATAAGATTGATGGAAAGGAAACGATGGCTGTGCTAGACTAACCAGAGTGATAATGCCAGGTTTCTTGAACAAGTGAAGGTTGTTGTGGTTTTTTTCATTGAAGGGTCGCTTTGTATTTTAAAAGAAGAGAGTAATTATCTTTAATAATAAAATATTATTAAAGATAATTTTGGCCATTTATACCATCGCATTGTTAAAAGAAGTTACCGGAAACAGGGAGGAAAAAAATGGGATTTTGGACAAAGGAAAATTGAAGAAGCCGGAGAAGAAAATTAAGAAGAGTGGGACACTAACATTTACACACAATTTTGGTAATTAAACCATTTAGAAAAATTATATATTTTTTACATAATTTCTTATTGTGGTAAAATTCAATGATACTTTTGCATTAATTAAAATTTAAAATTCCCGCTTCTTATCTTGTATGTTTCCGCGGTTGGCTAGTTGCAACATGTGAATGTAAACATAGAATCCATACCTAAGATATTTTGATTTAGGTTAAAATCTATCTGTCACTTTGACACACGACAGTGTATAAATAGATTATTCTGATTATTTGAACACTGTGAACTGGTATTATTAATACACAATGTATGGGAAATTCCC
This sequence comes from Osmoderma eremita, assembly GCA_031763485.1. Classification (NCBI taxonomy): domain Eukaryota; kingdom Metazoa; phylum Arthropoda; class Insecta; order Coleoptera; family Scarabaeidae; genus Osmoderma; species Osmoderma eremita. The sequence goes on along the minus strand of JARFOC010000409.1, from coordinate 201,034 downwards.
CACACAGGACGGATTTAATTAGTTTTCAAAACATATGAGGTGTGTGAATTAAGCAATCAGACTGACAACGTAGCGTTTGATATGGCGACACGGGAAGCAGGGGATATGGAGAGGCGACAAGTGGACATTGTAACACACATTCAGTGCAAGTTTGAAGTCGATCAAGTAATTTGGTTGTCCGTTGTCGTTTTTTTTTCTGTGAACCCGGTTTTCGTAGCACATTCCACAAATGAAAGACATTAATTTCGAGCAACGGTATGCTATCAGGTTTTGCTTCAGACTTGGGCAAAGAACAACAAAAACTTTTGCAAACCTTCAGCAGACCTACGGAGACAGTGTTTTGTCAAAAGCCCAGGTTTTTAGGTGGCTTAAGACATTTTCAGAAGGAAGAGAGTCGATGGGAGATGAGCCATACAGAGGAAGGCCTTCAACTGCAAGAACCGATGGCAATGTCGACAAAATCCGCGATCTTGTGCGTTCAGATCGTCGGTTGACGGTCAGAATGATCGGGGAATAGTTGAATTTGTCTCACACCACCGTTCATCAAGTTTTGACTAATGAATTGGGAATAAGAAAGAAAATGGGTCCAAGAAACCTTTCGCAGGAATAAAAGGACAGAAAGGAGAGAAAGGTGCCTTGACTTTTTGGAATCGATTGAAAATAATGGAAACTTTTTGAAACCTGTCATTACTGGTGATGAGAGTTGGGAGACTTGGGAATAGAACACCTCAGACTCTCGAAAGCCCAAGAAATCAAGAATGAGCAAATCAAAGATCAAGAACATGCTGATTTGTTTCTGTGATAGCCAGGGAAGAGTTTGTGCTTCAAGGTCAGACAGTTAATCAACATTTCTACCGATGGGTTCTCGAAAGACTCCGAAAGAGGGTCATGCGTGTGAGACCAAACATCAAGAACGATTGGAGCCTGCATCATGACAATGCGCCTTTTTTTCACACAGCAATTTCCATAAACGGGTTTTTGGCCAGCAAAAATATATCTGTGGCTCCTCAGCTTTCTTATCCACCTGACTTGAGTCCTTGTGACTTTTTCCTCTTCCCAAGATTGAAAATTTATCTGAAGGGACATCATTTTGGGACACTCGAAAACATTCAAACGGCTGTAACCGACCAGCTAAAGGCGATTCCAATAACCAAGTTCTAGCACTGCTATGAGGAATTGAAGAACCGTTCCCAACGCAGTGTGGCTTCCCAAGGGAGTTATTTTGAGGGAGTAATTATATTCAATATAAAAATATTTAAAAATATAAGTCTCATTACTTAATTTACACACCTCGTATGTACTGAATAATTAAATCAGTTGTGTGTGGAATTCCCCCTGCATTGTGTATTATAAATAGATTTCTTGATAAATTAAACAGTTAACAATTAAATAGTATAGGTATCCAAAATTTTTATAACGAGAGATCTGATTATTATGCAACAGATATATAGTCAAAAAGAAATAAGTCGAATAAATGTTATTTGGCCCTATTAATCGAAAAAACTCTAAAGGAAAACTTTTTCCACATTGCGCAAAACTAATATTGAAATAGGATGACAGTAGAATCGTCTGCCTAAAATGTCGCACCTCATAATTCAAGTAGAAAATTTAATAGAAAATGTTAGCCATCATTTTTAATTACGGCAGCTTGCATGGACGTGTATAATTAAAAAAATTTGCACGGAACACATGGCCGCCGATGTTTGGGTAGCCGATAACATCGGTGAAATTAATCCAAAGTATATTCGAATAGAATACCAGTAACGTAGGTGTTTGTGTGTGTGTGTATCTGTTGGAGTGTTCCTAGTTCGGGGAATTTGTGCTGGTTACGAGATACGTCTTTGGCGATTACCGAAAATTCGATGGTCTTCTAATTGGTTTCGAGAGCCGGGCCGGTAAAATTAATATAGGACAGATCATTCCCACAAACTTTTATAGTTTATATAGTTTTCAAAAGTATAGGTTTCTTGGTGTTGATTATATGGTGTGGATTGATTATATTGGCGATAGTGCATTCACAATTTTCTTAATGGCAACTTATTTAATTTCGTCAACGGATTACATTGCCTCAAAAGTAATTTTTGCGTTTTAAAAATGAAATGCAAAAATTCGCTTCATTTAAAAGTCATTTTAAAAGCTTTTCAGTGCATGTTTCAATCTATAATTTTTAATTTTATACTTTACGGGGTTATTATTAGTACCATCCCATCTTTCGCTTAACCACCTTAGCAAATTTCTTAGCTATTTAGAAAATAAATCTTTCACCGACCGACTTAATTTCAAGACTAATTCGCGCGATCAAGCAAACCGGAATGAGACCATAAATATGTACATTTTAAAGCAATTTACTCCAGCTTTTTACTAGTAGATAATTCCATCTAGCCGGTACCAAGTCGATGTTTTTCGCATTCTTTACCAATTTGTATGCAAATTGCCAGCTCGCTTGTTTTGTTTATTTTAACATCAACGATAGTACATGAAAGAATAATTTATAAAGTGTAATTTCAAAGAAGATTTCCTACCACGTTTGGATTTCACACAGCTGCTTTTTAGCAATTTTCATTTCACTAAGTAACTGCTAATTAACAATCAAAATGCGAGAATACATTGCAAACTGTATTTAAGACTTAACTGTACTGTTTGGGTGTAAATATTTGCAGCAAAATTTGCTATGCCTTAATTAGATATAAGCATTTTGCAGAATCTATAATCGGGGGAAGTACAAATGTTCAATTGTTATAGTTGCTGGACTATTTCAAAAACAAATAAAAAAGCAAGTAAGCGGTAAGTTCACACCAATAAATATTTACGTTGTGCGTCGTTCGTTGAATCTGGCAATAATTTTGTCATGCAGAGAGATTCATACCAAATAAAATACTCACGAAAATATTACGCCCTGCGTTCGATTTTGATGTATGCACTTCAAAAATATGCACGCTAGTCCATCGTGTAACAGAAGTCATTTTGAAGTACGCTAAAAACCAACAAGCAGATGGATATCGTGCGTTGTAGGCCGCGAAAAAAATTGTGTGTATGTGTTCTTCGCCGCACCATATCAATATAAATTATAACGCACGCATCCAAATTTTCATCAAATATAAACTTGTCAAAAGCCTTCGATCTTGTAGATTTATGATATCCTTCTCCACAAGCTATGGAGTTAACGGAACGCCTTTAAATTGGTTCAGGTCGTATTAAAGTAATAGAAAACAATACGTTTTGTTAATAGTCAACAATCTTCTTTTGAAATCATTAGCATTGGAGTCCCTCCGCGTTCAGTTCTGGGATCAACTCTATTTTCAATATACGTTAATGAATTTCCCAATTGCTCAACCATAGTACAACCAATGATTATGTATGCAGATAACATTAGCATTATTATGAATTCTATCAATGTAGCTGATTTAAAAACAAGAAATAAAGATACCCTTACCACCTTGGTGAGTGAAGAACTCAAGATACATATTTCGTTGCCATCCTCAGCAGTAGCTACAAAGGAAAATAATGTTAGACGTAGCACTCTAGGAGATATGCACCACACAAAACCACTTGCATAACACTCTTGTTGTTCTGTTGGTGTTCTGTGTGGTACATATCTCCCAGAGTGCCTTCCTTTCCTTAGTAGATTCTCCTGAGGAGAGCAACTTGCCGAAAAACGTATCTGGACTTCTTCACTCATCGAAGGTGGTAAGAATATTTTTATTTTTTATTTTTACTATTTTAAGCCTCCATATCCTATTATTTTGTACCTGATTTACTTGATATAATTCAAACAGTTTATACTAAAATTAACACCAGGGTTTAATCATTATCGTTATTTTGATTATTTTATTATTATTGTATTTATTATTTCTTCTGTAAATATTGACGTGCCCCGAATTAATTGTTATTTTGTTAACGCACGTCGAGCTAAAAATGATTCATTGCCCATGTGTCTAGACCCGACTGTACTTTTTAGTGCAATTATATTCCTAATGGCTATGTTTTTCGCGAATAGAGTAGATTAATGTTAGAGCGAATTGTTTTCCTTCAGAGTCTTTAGTCTATAAGTTGCTATTGTAGGAGTTAGTACGTGAATAAAATTATTGTTAAAGCTGGTTGGTGCGTTATTGTGTTTGAAAAATAAATCGATTTAAGAATTTTGTGTGGTAGGAGTAATCCGAACAGTGTGTTTATGGTATTCCGTCTGGTAAGCAAAAAGTTTAATTCCAATCGTAAATATAACTTTCAGGAATGCGTTAATCGAAACCGTCAATGCTTGTTTTTTGCGCAACTTGTGCGCTTACTTTCTGAACAAATGAAATATAACATGTGCTACTTAAAAATCTGTGCCGCAGAATGCGTACACTTTTTGGCACATTTTGTGAGTGACATTATGCGGAAAAAGCTTGTATAGAAGAATGAATAGAATTTTGGTTGGGATTATGCATCCTGTCAAGTTTGAAATATATGAGATTTGGCGCGGTAATTTGTTTAGTTGGGTTCGCAGACCATCAGAGGAATAGGCACACAATTTCAAAGTTAAGTGCCCCATCTACCCTTACTATATTATCTCTGCGCTAGGTAATAGGTATATCCGATCACCGCGATCACGCCTATAGCTGACGATGAAGGCGGGCGATTCTCGATTTCGATAACGCTGCACATGCATCACATATATCTCACGTGCGACTTGGCAACACGCAATAAACAATACATGGTTAGCCCGTTCCCAGATAATTTTTTGCCAATACTGTATGCATGCAAACAATATCATGGTTATATTACCTTGCCAGAGAGTATTGACACAAGTGAATTTTAATTTGTTAAGAATTAATTTGAAATGGAACCATAAATTGCAGCCATCGTTTTTGTATTTGTATCAGACTCTTTCAAAAAGCTGTTATGCATTAAAACAACTAAAAGAAATCATGCAATACTGAAACTTTCAAAATATTTTGCCAGACGAATTTTGTAGCCTGCGTGCGATACGGCCTCATCCACCAGATATGTCATCTGATGCAAACAGGGTATTTCTATTCAAAAACAAGATCTAGGACCATTTATAAAATACACTACAGAGAATCCTGCACGAATGCTTTTGAAGACAATGCGTTATTCACTTTATCTGATTTGTACATATCATGTGATCAATCTGAACTATCTGAGGTTGGTATCTAACTCCCTAGTTTGGTTACAAACTAGTTTATATTTACTTTCGTTGATAGGCTACACTCTGTTTCTCATCCCTCATCGCGTCATTAGTCATTAGTGTTTAGGGCCATTATTATTATTTTTGCTTCGTTCTTTTATTTACGTTTACTTATGCTGATGTTAATGTTACAATGGTTTGTTGTTATATTTGTTCTTTATTCAATGATTACAAGAAAAGAAAAAACAGTACAAAAGTATGTTTCTATATATTAATAACATTATGGAACGTATTTCATTGCCCCTTTATAAACTCCTACTAAAGCCGTAAAATGTTTAAAAAATAATGAACCATCATAACATTTATTATTTTAATAATACGTAATATGATAACGTGGTTGCATCAAATTTTTTATTGCGTTAATGAAATTTCTGTCGCGGCTAATGTTAATGCTCAACACACCTTCATGCTTAAACGTAATGTGCATATTTACCAACATAATAAATCAAAAATATATTACTCTAGTAACTACCTTTCAAGAGTGTAATTTAAGTCTTGCGAAGATTCAGGAAGAACAGTGCTCAAACTAATAAATCCATCAATTTTATGCAAAACCATTTCACAATTGAAAACCTCTTGCCTTTTTAATGGCTTATAAGTGTATAATAAATAACTTTGAATATAATTAAATTTAATATTCAAATTTCATTTACAAATACATAGTAATTAATTTGACAACAAGCTTCCTTGTATATTATTTGAAATATTAATTTTGCATTGTAAAGTTTTTAATAATCTAATTGCCAAATATATAAAAAAAGCAAATATAAAAGATAACAGTAAGTCAAAAATTATTTTATTTCTGTAACGTTTTACATCAAAGCCAAAAGAACTTGAAAAATAACATGAATGCAGGTGAAAAAAATTAATGAAGTAGAAAAAATTAATAGGGAATAATAAAAAATAATAAAATTATACCAGAAGAAAACATAAATATGAAAATCAACAGGTCATCCACATATCTCTTCACTCTTGCGTTTGCAAGACGACCACGTGATATAACAAGATACGTTTGTGCCTTCGGATTTCAGAATCACACCAGATTTCTTCTCATAGACGGCCGGTACACACTTTCACACACATCTCACGCAAAATTGGGCGAACTTCAAAACGCAAAACTATATACGAAACCCCGTTAATGGAATCTACTAGTGCGGAAATTTTGTATAAGCGTGTTTTGCTAATGACATAGCCGCATCACAACACAGATATGAGACAATGTGCCGTGTATCTCGTAAATAATTCAGCGTGTCACAGAAAGTAAATTCAGACCTAATTGTAAGTTAGTCATTGTTGGACTGATGTGTGTCCGAAATTTACGGGACGAGCTGGGGCGAGTGGGCATAAATCGGATGGGTCCCTCTGCCCCCTTCAAAAACCGACACCATATTCTATATCCGTACAAAGAGCCCGTGCACGTATGCGCTGCCTGAATAGGTGGACTGAACGGACGCCGGTTATTATTAATCCCTTTTGGCGTCGGGTTTTGTGGAAGGATAGGGTATTGCATATAAATCTCGTACATGCATACATATGTAAGTTTTAAACTGGCGTATGGTTATCTTTTTTTGTTTCTTGTCGATTGGCAATTTTCCCCAAGGCCTTAATGTATACATTGAGTAATGTCTTATGAACGCAGAGACCATTTCAAAGCCACATAAAAGATATTATGCTGGCATCTTTAAAGTCATTTTAGATAAAGCTATCATGTTCCGACGTTTCAATTTGTGAGATCGTAGAATATTCATATTCATAGCTCGGCAGAAGTTGTTTCATTTATAAACCATTAAAGAACTTACATGTATTGAATGTAGGGATGTTATAATACCTTATAATATTCATTACAGTATGTTCGAACAGAAATGGAATTACTTCACTTGACGAAGTGGTTATGAATATACAATGCACTGTGAATTGTAGGCATTTCCGAAATTTCACGAAGATTGATTGATCCCTTGAATGGATGAATTGAATCCGCTAAAAAAATATTGACTGAAATTGAATCCCCACAAAATCCTAATAGTGGTTTTGCATCTTTAACTACAGAAGCTTTTCTTCATATTTCACAACTACCACCTTTTCCATTACAAAAGACTACCTAACTTAAGGAATAAAGATTTGACCTTACAAGCTCGTTTCAGCTTTCAAAATTGATTCATGATGCTGGTAGGACAGCAAAAAATTATTCTACAATAAGAGATACCCTCACCTACAGAACTAACATAGAAATTTTTTTTTTATTTTAAGCCAAACGTTTAATGAATAGTAATTTATTTATTTTCCTCTCTTTTGGCATAGAACCATGGTATTTCTAAAACTATTTTAAATAACATTTATACGAAATTTTATAGAAAAAACAAAGGTACTCGCAATGGGAAATAGAATCAAAAGGGCAACAAGGACATAAAACGCGATATACTTTTTTGAACAAAAAACTACTGGAACAAAAGTGACCGTGTAAAAAAACGTATATCCTAACTTTAACATACGAAGCTGAGAACTGGGTGCCAAATAATAGACACGAGAAACGAGTGCAAGGTGGCGAGACGATGTACTTGAAATAAAATACAAATAATAGGATACGGTGGCTTAAAACAGTAAAAATAAAAAATAAAAAATACAAAATAAAAAATAAGAACAGACAAAAGCCAAGTGAAAAAGGGCCACACTCAGCAGTTGAGGAGATATGGAAAGCCAGGAGAATGGAGAAAAACAGAAGACGACAACCCAGAACAACTAGGAATAGCAATGTTGCTGAAATTTTGCAGAGGAGAGGAAAGACATGGGGGAAGCGAGGCTTATGGCCAAAGACAGAAGGAAGTAGCGAAACTGACAAAAAAAGATTAAGCGAAGTAATGAATCCCTCCACATCCTCGGGTATAATAACAAAAGGATGGTTGATGGCTAAAAGAATGCACTTATATTTTGAAAATAGAATTGATTTAAAGTTCGTTTAACAAAAGATTGTTTGCGTTGAAATTCCAAAACTCTTTCTCCAGCTGTTAAGTTACCTTTCTATATTCTAATTAGGTGCGATGCAAAAATTACTTTTAAAATGAACCTGATAATTTTAAGAACTGTGAAATTTGCGAACTAAAGAGCTACTATTCCAAATACATAAAACCACATCACCTATGCAAAACTAATAGAAAACTATAGACTGGCATATTTATTATTACTACCAGAAATGGTAAGGTCTATCTTTTCTTACATCATCCCTTGATTCTTCACTTACAAGTAATTATATATATTATAGGTGATACTAATGTACATATAACAACACCAAAATCGATAGATCAACCCAAAACACAGACACAACAGAACATTCACTATTCGTTTAGGAAGACGTGAAATGAAATCAGAATAAGACTTAAACTTGTTAATATTTGCCACTATGTGAAGAATACGTAGGTACTATTAGGGAAAAAAGAAGAAAATCAACAATGAAAGAAACAATTAAGATTTTGAAGGACGAAAATGTGAAATATCGACAGATGATTTAGTTAGTTAAAGAAAGAAAACTTTAGAAGGTACGAAGTACCTAGATATCTATATATCTAGATACTAGAGAAGATCAATTGAGTTTGGAACTAGTGTTTAACGACCTGAATACTAGAAGGCTGCAAAGATAAGATTGATGTTTGAAGTATGTACGTCAATTTCAATTTTAATTTAGTTATTTTATTAACAATTTAAATGTCTTCAGCATTTTCATGAATTATAGAAACGTTGTAGTTCTCCGATCAAGCTCATTCTTTTCGAATTATCATATTTTGTTTTACTATTACGTATTTTCTTCAAGATTTCTTTCTTAATAAATTAGCACTATGTTGTTACACAATTTCCTTTTCTTGAAACATTGGCAGAAGTAGAACAAATGGGACTAATTCAATGGACGAAATACGTGGAATTGAGGAGTGAAAGACCCACAAACACGAAAAAAAAAAGCGAGCAAATGGAGAAATGTTTAAATTTGGAGAGATTGAGGGTTGTATGTATTTGGGACTGCTAATAACCAATAAGCGTGAAGAGAAAAAGGAGACAGGAATACCAAACACAACAAAAATAAATTTGTACAAAACAGTAATACCTTCAAATGCGGCATATGCCTGCGAGAAGTGAGGGATCAGAAAGTAGATCAAAATATCATAATATAAAAATGCAGACATAACTGGAATGGCGGGAGACGACTGAATACCGAACTGTACGAATTGTATAAGGGACCAATGTAAGTGACTTCGTTAAAGCCAGAAGAATGTATTGGTTTTGACACTCCGAAGGAATGGAAAGCTACCGCAGAATTAAATAAGTGGCATGGATAGTATAACAGGATATAAAGATAAAAGAGGCTGGCCAAGGAACAAATGGTGAGACGCAATAGAGCGGGATTTAAATGGAAAGAAATTCAAATGTAGAAGAATTGCATAAGATAGGGAATAATCGAAAGACCTCACAAAGCTATGGGCCGAAAAGGCCTGCATAGGGAAAAAGGCTTTGTTCAAGCAACTAAATATATTTTGTCAAATGTTTTTTTTGAAGACAACAATTATTTGTTTAACCCGGCGGGCTTGTGTACTTGGATATGCAATCACAATTTATCAGCAATAACTGACTTCAACAGATATTTGTTAAAAGGTAAATCAAATTAAAAAAAAGATTTGTTCAATCAAAAAATGTAGTTTGTTAACAAGTTAAGTTTTTTTAAAATTTAATACAACAAAGTGGTATTTATAAGACATGAGATTCGGTACCACACACTCACAAAACTTCCTAGCACCCAAACAAAATTTTATTGTATGTTTGGTGGACAACAAAAGGAATTGTCCATATGAGCTTTTTTGAAAAAGGGTCAAACCATCACTGCTAACTTGTGCTGTTCAACAGCTTCAGCGAGTATAAGCAGTACTCATCCAAACAATCAATCAAAAGAAAGTGGTATTCTAACAATATAACGCCAGGCCGCATATCGCAAAAGTGACCCGGGAAAAATTTCTGAACTTGGCTTGGAAATGTTACCACACCCTCAATATTCTCCTAACATTTAGGCAAGTGATTATCACCCTTTTGTCTCTTGCTAATTGTATGACAGTTCAAAACTCGAATTGATGTAATTATTTTTGATTCAAAATCCACTATACCGGAATACAAAAATTGGGGTCACGTTGGCAAAAAATCAGTGTGATGGTAACTACTTCGATGACTAATAGTGTATTATTGTTTCTTAATAAATATTCATATTTTACCATCAGAAACCGCACGAGCTTATTTAGTTACCTGATATACATACGTGTCTACACATTCAATTAATTGATTAACACTGCAAGTAAATAATCTCTTCCTTTTAAATAATGTGGCACCACCTTTCATTGGTCCAATTCTCAGTACTTGCATCTTATAATTAAAATGTCTACTATATTACTCACTGTTCGCAGTACATTATGCTCCAGTATTCTAGTGTATCTATTTTGCCTTTTTAAATCTCCATTAAACGTTTCCGCTTATCCGACGGCTACGCCAACTATTAGTGCGTGTGAATGCATTGCTCGCCGTCGCACACCAACGTTTCCGAAAAGATCCCCCAGTCGTCAGACGTGTATGTGATCCACTTTCACTACCTCTTCTACGCAGGATGCCTATATGTAACGTATACGTGTATATCTTCTGTGCATGCAAATGTAGGTACTACATACGTAGTAGGTAGGATATAAAAAAGTCGACCACTTCATAACTAGAAACTGTATAACCGGTGCCGAATGCAAATTATGTCTGGTCGTTGAATAAAAGCAACCTGCAAAAAAGCTCGTCACGTTGACACGCCGTTGTTCTTAAACATAAAAGCATATGCAAAATAGTCTACGCCAAGGGTATTGTTTGAAACGATTTATGCTCGATGGATTCTCACGCACGTCCATTCTTTTAATTTGTATATTTTTTACTAGCTCTTTTATGGATTTTTTTACGATTTTAATTAAACCGGATGAAACGAAAGGTCACGTATGCAGCAATTAATGCAGCTAGTGATATAAAATGCTAAATTACAGCCACTGCTCTTCTCACTTTCACACAAATGAATTATTTATGAATATAAACAGATTTTCATATAATTTTGATATAATAGTTGTAGGTTCCCAATTTGATGTGCAAATAGTTCTTTTTTAAAACTAAATTCTATAGGTTTCTATCTCGACTTGATCCGAAAGACACCAAATACCAAATACATTAGCAAAATTTAATTCCTGTGGATTTTCGTGTTCTTCCTTGTCATTTAACTGGAATGGCGGGAGACGACTGAATACCGAACTGTACGAATTGTATAACGGACCAATGTAAGTGGCTTCGTTAAAGCCAGAGGAATGTATTGGTTTGACACCCGGTAGGAATGGAAAACCATCGCAGATTTTAAAAAGTGGCATGGATAGTAAAAGGATATAAAAATAAAAGAAACTAGTCTATTAACGCTAATAACTCCACTGTGTTTCAAGGATTCAGCAAGGGTTAGAAAACGCTGACATTGAA
>JARFOC010000409.1:171569-183372 GCA_031763485.1 Osmoderma eremita | reverse complement strand
GAAAAGTTTGGAATTTCTACATGTTTTTGTAGAAACCATCGGCAAAACTGTAAACGTAAAGGATGATCTTCAAGTTGCAATTCCTGTACTTTTTGTACATGAAAAGGATATAATTGATTCTCGCGCAGTGTTCGCCAAACATTCGATTTGATACATTTACTTAGCGAAATATTTTTTCGAGTACTACTAGAAGGATCTTCTTCGACAAGATTTAAGACTTCTTCGGCATTCAAAATTCGTTCGTGTCGGCCAGGACCACCATCTCAACCTTGACGTGTTCGTAGTATACCAGCGTCTCGTGCACGGATTACTAGGGCGGTGAATTTTTGTGGAATAGGTGTTGGCCTGTTAGGAAACCGCTTAGCGTACAATCAACTTGCAGCAGCAGAATTCTGACGTACTTCACCATAAATTAACAACATGTCAACGTATTCACTGTTACTGCGATGGACCATTTTTACTTTCCTTATTCATAGGATTTATTCGGAAAAATTTACATCAAACCAGCAATGCAGTGACAACCAATGAAACAGCTTGACAGATGGGAAAAGTTACAGACAACAGCGTACTTCGTAAAAAATTGACCAATAATCTATCGTTTAAATTTACTTTGCACAAGTTGTTGATCAATCGTTTTAGCGTTAAAAACATTTTTATGGTGGTTAATCACTACTTAAAAATAAAAAAGAATAAAAACTACAATTTTTTTTAACATTAAGATTTCTCTTATTCTGCAAACTTCGTTAAGATATTTTTAGGTTAATTACTTTATTTTAAGACGTTTAATCACCCCTTGAAAATAGAATCACAAGAGCCTAAACACACTGTATTTACCATAACAAGAGTAACAATCAAGAACTGCTTTACTAGTATAGACATATACTTGTCGTTAGGTAGGCAACCGGTGCATCGGAAAACGCGGTATAAATAAATATTGAATTATACTCTTAGTAAACAGACCTGCATATGATTTCTCTGTGATTGCTTTATGTTGAACCTACACGCTTATTGTAATTTTATTCGCATTTCTCACGCCCACTTTTGCCAGTTATAGATTACGCACATATTTATATGAGTATTACTGATTAGCAACCACATGTGAAAAGGATTAATCCCAGAAGAAAATTAAAATAATTTTAGTAATATTAACAATGAAATGTTTCATCTAGAGTTCGTTGCAAATTTGCTACAGGAACATCATATAGTCATATAGTCTTTGTGGCCGCTTCTCTGTTGAAATCTGTTGACTATTTTGTTATATTCCTTTGTTCACTTTGGCCAATAAACACTATTGTTATTATATCAAATACGTATATCATTTCACACAACGATGCACGTTTACCTGATGTATCTTGATAATTATGGTTAGCCAAAGTTAATTTTTAAGCTTATGTCGTCTACTGCTCGCATTAAGAACAATTGGGAGAAAATTTTTCAACAAGAATTTCAAATGAACTAGTGCATCTGTGTGAGGGTTTGTGTGTAGCACGTAAATCCTTCAGAGCAACCTACTCCCTTTAAATAGATTCGATTATGGTTTCAATTTGACAGTAATCCCTTCATTATAATGACATAGGTCTCTGCTTGAGTGTGTCTAAATTTAAATGAGGCTGGCGGGTTACTCGGATCAACTCCAGTTGTGGTGTTGCTCCAGCCGAGATAAATCGACTAAAAGTGAATCTGGTAGTCGGAGCGTTACAAATTAAGCTCATAACAGGAACAGTTGAAAGTCGATAGACGCGATAGATTATTAAGTTCCAGCCCACATCAGTAGGCCGGTATTAATTAAAATGTATCACCACCTCTTCTACCTGGGTTATATCTTTTTACTTTTTATTGTAATTGCTCCCGGTAAACACTTATTTTGATTCTAATTTTTAATACAGTATATCTACAAAGTTATATTTTTGAAAATATAAGCAGTTTTTCAATATCTAGCGACATTTTAAGAACATAATTGAATTTGATAATAATGAATATGGGCAAAATGAATTCAAGATTGATTTAATTTCTACTAATTAAGACGACCAGACGAATAACAAACACTACTGATACGTTAGTAGTATATATATTTGTTTGGTCGGGTGAGGCATTAGTGTGGCAAAGTTGGATATATCCGCTATCATATAAGATATCAAAAAAAGTTATTTACGAAAATTGTAGACAAACTTAACATTCTAAAACTATTTACATATATACAGGTTGTTCTATATCACCAGTGTGGACCAAACGTACGTTTTCTTAAATGGAACACGCTATATATTACTTCAGATTCAGATTATGCTCATGCCTCACACCTCCAATATACAATTTCATTGCATTGTACAGCGTGTTAGTGATGGTTAGTGATTAGTGATGGTCAATTTTATATGCAAATCACTGTGAGTTCGAGGTCTTGTGTACTACAATCGATACATTCTGAAATTTTTCATTTACAAGCATAGATTCTTTATGTTGGCCCACTTCTATAACAAAGTGACATTTTCAGAAAATTGTCAAAACTGAATACAGGGCGAGTCGAAACTCAAATACATTAATTTCTCACTTATTTTAAATGGATCACCCTGTTGTAATAGTTTATTCACTTTCATTTTTATTAAGCACTCTCTCTCTATACCTAAAGTCATTAATTTCTAAGATATTTTAAAGTATCTTTCAAAACTAAAATTTTTTAATATTATTTTAATATAACAAGTTAGTCATGGAAAAATGACAGTTAATGTTTAATACAACTAGAAAATACAATCATTTATAGCTTACACAAGTGATTAACATTTAATTAATTACCCCAACTGTTTGTAATGTAGTTCTATAATAAATGTTCAAAATATCCACCAATACAATATTGCAGCCGTTCTTCAAGCCATTGTCTTGCATTTCTTAACATCTCTTCATACTCGAGAATGCTTCCCTTATTCTGCTTTTCATATCACCTCGTGTAGTTGGCGGTGTTTGTTATACAAAGTTTTTTCTTACATATGACCCCATGAAGATGTCAATTTTAGTGAACACCGGTGGCCGAGCTAGTCACTCAATTGGTTCCTCTCTCCTTGTCCATCTTTCAAGAAAGTGGTCGTGTATTAACATGGCGTGAAGTAACGAAGCTCCATCGTGCAGATACCACATCCTTTGACAAACGTTAGACGAACATTTTCCAATAATGTTAAATGACTTTCTAAAAAGCTTAAATAAACTTGACCATTCGCTGGTCCTTCCAAAAAATGTGGTCCAATTACATAATCTCCTAGCTAGTAATGAAGACTTAAGACTGTCTTACTGTCATTTTTCCGGGATTAACTCCTAATATAATATAAAATCTCACTTTTGGAAAAAGCTTCAAAGTATCTTAGAAATTAACGGCTTTAGGTATAGATAATGCTTAATAAAAATTAAGGTACCTAAAAAATTCTTTCTTTAATGTAAAGATAACAAAGACTGTGGAGCAGCACGATAAACACACTGTTCGGATTACTCCTCCCGCACAAGTATTAATTAATTCGGGACGACACCGGTGCCGGACTTGAGAATGGGAATCCACGCCTTCCCGAAACACGTGTCGTCACGAATTAATTAATACTTGTGCGGGAGGAGTAATCCGAACAGTGTGTTTCTTTAATGATTTAAAACCTTTATCGGTTACCCAATTGACGATATTTATGGCAGTGTGGTGTATAAAATTACAGAAGTTGCAATAAGTTGTAATAAATTACAAATTTCTAAATCTTAAATAATTATACTTCGTTAGCACAAGTAGCTTTCCTACTTCTAAAACATGCCTAGCTAATTGATCTAAATATTGCGGTTATTTGAAAGTGAACTCCGACTTTCAGCAAGTTCTGCAATAGTGGAGTATTATCCGTCCCAAGGCCTTCATTTACATGCAAAACCAGATGTCTGCTCTGAGTGAGACGGATTTCTGCTGACAAGGCCAACTTGCCGCGAAAAGGATTATAGCGACGCACAGCATTAAAGCAATAAAAGCGCTTCTGTTATTGATATTAATAGACGATCTATATAAGCCGTACATACGTGTTTCTTTTTCACAGCATATAGTAAATATACAAATGGGTAAAAGGAGAATAGGGCATAAGACGCGAGGGAAAACATTGGAATAGATTGTATACTTTAAATAAATTTGAAATTAATATCAAGGCTAGAATCGCAAATGTCATTATGTATGTAAATCCAGACGCTGGTAAATTGGAGACCTAGAAATGTCAATTTTGTTTTATACAGTTACTCTATTTGAATGGGTAATATTAAAAAACCTATTGATAAAACGAAATGTCAGGTACAATAGTAATTACACAAAATAAAATCTACCTACCTGAGCATCATACACACACCTACATCGTACATGCTGTTAATAAATACTTATTTTAATACATACACTGCCATGATCTGGTTTGTTAAGGACTGTTTTGTGCGCGTCGAAAAGTACATATAGCAACGGACGTCGATCCGAGACCCGTCTGTACCATGGACCATGTGACGGGCTACAACCGCTTGCCGAGCCGCGCGCCCGCCTGCTGCCTACCCGCTACCGCGTCAGTGCACTCACCGCGGAACCAAAACCGAGCGCATATATAAGGAGCTGGGTACGAAGACAAGTTGGAAAGGTACCCGGTGGCCGTGTTTTCGCTTAAACGCAAAAAAGGGTTGCGCCCAGCCAACTTCGGATATCAGGTCCAACAGCCCCACAGCACGTGTACGGTGTTATACGAACGTATACATCAAATGTGTACATAGACAATAACGTCCTACTGAAAGACTTTAAGTTCCGATTATATGTGGAATATACACATTTATTTTTATGTATTTATATATACATTTGTCTGTATGACTATTTAGTTTGAAAACAAACTATTTTAAAATAACCAAATGCCTCTTTTGTGTTCTCTCACCGGCAAACTGTTCTGCAAACTAGTAGAACCCTAACACGGTTGATCGATTCCTATATTCACCATTTGTGTTTTCTTGCTTTCTTAGAAATAATCAGAACTGCCACATCTATTAACAGCCACTCGTATTATGCTTGTTGTTTATTCGGAAATTTCGGGGAGTTCACACTTTATTAATGTAAAACACACACCAAATCCGCAACACTACATACAAAGGGTTTCCGACAAACATCAAACTAATAAATCAGTATACCTATCAAGAGATATACAGAAGCAAGAATAACACCGGGGTGACTTCATCCACCAAGGTTACTGAGTCCGAAATATGAAGGATCCTATCGACGCGTAAGACAAATAATATTGGCAAAAAGGAAACGATGGTCGTGCTAGCAGTAATTGGGAGGATAATGGCGAGTTGTTTGTAAACAAGTGAGGGTAGTTGTGCTGTCATTGAAGGGTCGCTCTATATTTTAAAAGATAGTAATTAATTAGAAATCTTGATCACTAAAATAAATTTTGGCTATTAATATCATTGTTACTATTAAAAGAAATTACAAGAACGAGGAAAAAATAAGAAAACTGAATTGTGGGTCAGGAAATTCTATGAAAATTGGAAAAGAATATTAAGAAGACGGTGGAACACTTAACATCCACTCACAATTTGGATGATTATGGTATTTAGCAAAACTGTATATTTTCAAATAATTTCTTATCGTAGTAACGTCAATATTTAATGTTTCTTTTGAATTAATTAAAAATTACAATTCCGGACATCTAAAATGTCCGGCGGTAGCTTAGTTACAGCAAGTGTATGTAACCAAAAATCCGTATCAAAGATTTTTTGATCTAAGTTATAATCCTTCCGTCAAGTTGACACAGCAACACCACTACATACACCTATTATTTATATTTCGATGCACACATTAGTTCAATCAAATATATAGAAGTTTTGGCAGTTATTCGTTAAGGTGTCCCTAGACGTAAGGTCATCAATATGACAGTACCTTATTAACGCCCTTAAAATTTTTGCACGAAATTTTGGCATGGGGTCTGTAAGAAAATAACCCCCAATTTCTTCCCAATTTGAATTTTTAAAACAATTCCTAATTCTTTACCTAAAAATAAAATTGATATTTTATTTAGCAGATGCCGTCACATATACAATTTTGGGCAACACTTGCTATTTCCTGAATAAATAGTAGAAATAACTGGTTAGGGTATGCGTCATATGTGTGTATCACCTAGTTTCAATGAACCAGATATTCTACACTTTAATTCAATTTACGAGGAGGTATTTTGAAGACTAATCGATCTCAATTAGGGCTATTTCGTTTAAGTCACAATGTACAGTGCTCATAATGTCTGAGCAAGATGATGTACATACATTAACTTTAGATGAGTTTCACTTGTTTTAGGCAATATGCGCTCTCCATTTGTTTTAGAATAAATAAATAAAACAAATGCCTTCCAAATTATGCGCAGTCAAGCTGTAAATTGATACTTAACAAAGATAATGACAATCAATAAAACTTGTTGCATCATACATTCAATTCAAAGGGTGGAAGTGTTTATTGAACGTTTGGTAATATTAAATTAAATGCAAAATTTAAATGTCAAACCAATTACAAGTTTTTACACCTACCATACCTTTTATGAACCCTGCATTATATAGCAAACACCTACAATAAACAGTAAACACAATTCATGGTTTCACTGGATCTCAACATTTATTAAGTAATTCGGATGGCATCAATTCCTCAAACGGCAATTCACATTTTGTGGTTAGGTCCACTTATTTATTATTGAGTCAATATGGTATTCGTAATGATTCCCATGATCTATGTATGTAACAATTTGTACAATTCCTCTTCTCTAATAGGATGGGCAATAAAAATAAATGATTTAACGGACAAGTCATCAAAGTTTGTAGAATTTACAAAGTTGGAGGGTGTATATGTAAAATTTACAGTGGTTACTATTTTAGTAGGTCGAGAGGTGTTAGTTACTACTGTATATTGTACATTAACTTAAGCTGTAGTAGGTTTACAAGTTACTTCTTTTTTCATTTCATTTCATTTCATTTATTGTCCAACAGATTACCAATTACAGGACAAATATATTTACAAAAGTGAGTACATACAAAAAAAGAAAAAGATAATACAGATAATACTTACTTCCAACTAATAATAAGTATTCTACATTCATAAGTAACCACCTTATACAATACGTACTTAAATACATAGGTTATTGTCATTTTAAATATCGTCCATATCCACGTTAACTGGCGCGATAAACACATAATTTTAATTATACGTTACCAGGAATAAGAACAAAAACGCCCACAGCACGGCCTTGAAAAATCCTATTACGTAATGTCTGTAGGTGGATAATATGTTAATGGTTACATTGTTATAAAAAGCGTTAATGCATATCCACATATACGTACATAGTATTGACACCAATAGTCACAAGAGAATTTTTTTTATGTAGGTGCATCCATATTTACATAGTTTGCATACTTCAATACTTGCTTATTGCCTGTATTTACTCAAGAAAAGGAAGTAGAGCATGAAATGGATAAAAACAAAAAACTAAAAAAACTAAATATTTGATATTGACATATTACCGATAACTTAAAGAAATAATACATACACTTATATACCCTACCGTTCCTAAGTTTAAGGTCCCCTTGCGAAAATGGTAAATATAACTAATGGTCTTAACAAATGGTGTAATAATATTTGTAAGATCACAAAAATTGTAGATGCTACCAGCTGATGTAAACCTTATTTTAGTTTTAAGCTAAACATATAAATTCTTTAGAAAATACAAATTTCTGAAGGTGGTCTTAAACTTATGGGTAGTAGTGTATAGTATATGTTAATATGTATATTCGCTATTAGCATTCAGGTAAAATTTTACACTTGGCTGTTTTCGAAATATGCAGAATTTAGGATCAAATAATAAACAAGTTCTCTTTTAATATTCCAGCTTTAAAATTGAGTTCAAATGTGTCCACTAAATTATTTGAATTTCTGGGTCCAAATTATTTAATAAATTTTCTTTTTCCATTGGGAAAAAAAGGGAAAATCATGACATCAAACATATTGCTGTAGTATTCCTTGTTGCTGTATTTAATTTATATTTCACCTTAAATACTATCCTAAAACTCATAGTATTTCTAAACTATTAAATCGTGTCGGTGTAGCAACCATATGTGGGATATACACTAGTATTCATAAATAAGTAATCGCACAGACATTTTTCAACAACGGCTTGAATATAGTTGTATTACGCATATTTTGCTATTAAAATACATTCATAAACTGGAGAAAAGTATTGTAGGATTATAGTTTTTTTAGAATAGAGAACTCATTTGCGTTTTATGACACTGCAACCCTACACAAACGACTCCGTAAATGAGCGGATATTTACACATGTGTTTATCAGTTTATTGTCAGAATTTGAAGTGCAGGTTTGTTTTAAAAGACTTGAAGGAACGTTTTAAAAGCATTTCATACATTTTTGTTATTATTTTATATTTATTTTGTGAAAGTGCCCCGTTAAAGGTAGGGTAAATGTAACTACAGACTTTTTTTAAATAAAATTTTAATTTGCGCCTAATTAGTAGAAATTGCCGAAAGTGGATATACAGGACAGGTAGAAAATAGTCTTCCTCCAAGGACAGAGAAAAACTCCGCGTCAAATCGCTAAAGAAGTGGGTTGTTCGAAAAGTAGCTTACTTAAAGTATTAAAAAAGAAACGGGCTCTGTATTGAACAAACCTAAGGGAGGACGTCCAAAAAAGAGGACAGAAAGAGAGGACCATTATTTAAGACTCACTTCCTAACGACACAGAACGCGAGGAAATAGACAGCAGAGGCTAACTTACGCTAGAAATCACTCCCAATCGACGGTAGAAGAATGGCGTTGCGTACTGTGGACGAATGAGATGAAATGGGAGATCTTCGGCAGCAAGAGGCGTCAGTATGTCACGCGACGGCTCGGCGGAGACTACAATCCAGCGTGTGTCCAACAGACAATTGAACACGGGGGTGAAGCAATTCAAGTATGGGGTTGCATAACAGCTTATGGGGTTGCATAACAGCTTATGGGGTGGGCCCTCTTGTAAGAATTGAGGGTTGTTTAAATGCGGACCGGTATCTGCAGATCCTTCAAGAGTACGCGATTCCTACAGGACGTCGCCTTATTGGTGAACGTTTTGTTTTTCTGCAAGGTAACGATCCAAAGCATACTACCCGGATCGTAAGGCGCTATCTTACTGCATTACAAGAGCAAGATATCTGCGAAACCCCGGCTTAGCTACCCCAGAGCCCAGACTTATACATAATAGAACATATCTGGGATTACCTGGACATGGTCAAACAAAGGAGGCAACCAAGGAACGCAAATGTCTTGTTTAATGTCCTGGAGGAAGAGTGGAACAACATCCCACCAGAATTTATAAATAACTTATTTAATAATGTTCAAAATCGAGTCGGCAGCGTTATCCAAGCTAAGGGTGGACACACTAAATAATAGATAAATACATAACTATTATAAATATTTATAAACTTCATAAGACAGTTTCAAAATAATTTAAATTAATTATGTAGGGATACAGTTTTCTTCGAAATTAATCTTGAAATAAAAGTTATCTTTTGAAAAAAACTACTGATTACTAATTTATGCACACTACTGTACATATACCGTATTTATTCTAATTGGAGACGCAATTCCAATAACCCCCGCACTCCAATCGACGCTGCAATGAAATAAACGCCGCACTTTATGGGAAGTGCACACTATCAACGTCAAACGTTGGTAGAGGAATCCCCGTTAACCACATTCAGATTGAATTCCGTATGTGATACTAAAACGAAGTCGTTTTGTATCAAAACTAAGTTGTAATACAATTGTTTTGAGATGGTTAGCAAAAGAATAGAAATGAGGATTTGGTTTGATTCGAAATAAACGCCGCCGCACTCTAATAAATGCACCTCTTTTAAACGCCGCAAAGAAAGATGCCCTAAATGATTAACCGCCGAGGCGTTTATTAGAATAAATACGGTGTATGTATACCATTGCCTCGACGTTAGGACTTCCCCCAATTTCGTTTAATTTTTGAACTCCTCAGATATTACAAGCTTCAACACTTTTATATCGGGGTCTACCCAATGACATGTATCGTTCTGTAAGCGATGTTCCGAAGATATATTTAACTTATATTTAAAATTTCTTGTTTCGTTCACTAGAACATCCAGTGTTTTCAACCACATTGTGAGGTCTGCCTAACCCATAAGCTGAGATTTTATCCATTTCATGGCCTTGAGGCTTTTACCAGAATATTATCGCATTAAATATGAAGGCAGAGGAAGGCTTCAGGCTTCGACAATGACATGGGGTAATATTTTATTGCCCTAAAACAAGGGTTTGCGGGTAGAGATTGTTTAACGCGTTTATGTCTACTCGCTTTCCTTGAATTGCTAAACATTTTTACCATTGCTCCCACGGACTCCAATATTAACGATCACAAATTTATAAATTGCGTCTACCAAAGTTAATAAAACCGTACTAATGGTTTGTATTTGTTTTACAAATATCGTGAACCCATACCTCTCGCTTTCTCCTGTTTTTCCTCTTCTTCCAATAATAATTGGGTAATAGCAAATACTTCCTCTTCCCTATCATTAATTTTTTAAATCAAATTTCACTGATTTAAGTAGGTATCTGACGGTATTTTGTTGTATTATTTAAATATACATTCTATTTCTATTGGTTGGTAAGGAGTTCCGAAAAGTCCATTGCAAACGATGTATTCAGTATGCATCTGATGTATACATTAACAACTTAATGTCAAGTATTTTCCCAAAAATTCTATAGTTTTTGATATCAATATGTTCGACGCATTGAACAAATGTCAATCGATACAAGGGGTATTCCCTTCATTAATTCCTATACTATTCTTTTTACTTACAAATTCTTACCAATGTTTACTAGAATTAAAGGCTTGATCTTGAACAAACTTACAGACATCTTCCTAGCTTGGGATTTTGGTCAAAAGTACCGTGGCGACCTACCAATAGAGTTTAAACTGTCTACATGCAGCGAACTATGTTGATGTCTTATAAACTCGTGCATGTTAAGTATATATCTTTCTGTTAATCTCCATCTATAAAGAATTCTTTTCGGGTTTTACTTTGAAACCAAATAAAAAGAAATGAAATACAAAAAAGTAGTGTAGTTTTGTATTCATTTTATTTAGGACAAATAAGATATAATTAGGGAAATTTAGGTGTTCAGTATTTTTTTTACGTTACAATAATATTAAGAGAGAAATAATATCTGCAGATCGCCTATTAGTAAATGTGTCTTTTTGTGTGCGTCGTAAGCAAGTTATGCAGTTTCAGAATTACAGTATAAAACTGTTTTTGGATACATCTCTTTAATGTTACACGTGAACACACTGATTAGCATTCTTTGCATATTTGAATATTTATGTATTATATTAACGTCACCAAAACGCTAAACGTTCAAGAAGGAATGCGATGAACGGAACAGAAATCCTACATGTTAATAAATTACCACAGATTTCTCCAAATAGCACTGCCGTTTGTGGCATTGTCTTGGATTATAGATATTAGTGAAACTATTTGTATTTAAATAACAAAAGAAACTTTATAAAATGCGTATGTCCACCAAGATATTGCCCAAGTTCCTTCAATAGCTTAGGGACTTCTATTTTTATAATTTGTTTGGCTTGAGGACATACAGCTGTGTGCGAAAAAATAGCAGTGCATTGAAATAAGCTAAAAACTAAACCGCAACACATTATAAATTGTATATATGTAGCTATACTTAATCTATTAAGTAAAATATAATCTACATGCTCGTTGTACAGCA
>JARFOC010000409.1:155192-165486 GCA_031763485.1 Osmoderma eremita | reverse complement strand
TGATCTCGGATGCATTTAAATACCTGGATTCGGTATATTTATATGCACTGCTATTATTTCGCACACAGCTGTATATAAATCTTGTGTTCAAGCAAAATGGAATTAAAGTGGTTGAATGTCACTGGATGACTACACAAAATGCCTTTACGGATGTAGTATTACCATTAGCTTTAACGTTACCTTCGCTATCTATCTGTTCTTAATATATTTTATTTTGGGCTATTTTGTAATAATTAAAAAGAATGCTAAAGTAGATTTTTCTTCAGGATTAATCGCGTGTTAGCTGACAACTACGCCTTACTGCTACACTTTTACAGTATTCTAAAACCCCAAACTTTGCACTAGTTTGTAACTAAGACAATGAGATCGTGTTATTAGCACAATATTTCAACGATAAAAAATATGACGTACCCTCGCACATTGTTGCAAAACTATGACCATTAATAAAGTTGTAACCTGTCTAGGGATATAAAGAATTTATGACCATAGTTTAAGATGTCTATAATTTGTAATTGAAATAGCGAATCAACAACAGTATCCTGACTAGGTACGTAATTTCATGAATAATGCCAGACAGATTTAACATTACTATATTGTATTCAATTGTAGATATACAAGGCAACTGGTACACAAACGTATATCTTTGAGGCTCATTTGCATTAGGCTTAACATTTTCATTCAGTGGAGGTATTATACTTTCAATTTTTATTTAACGAATTATTTAACATAATGTACAATAATATGTGTCAATTTGTGTTCTAACAAGGAACACCTAAATAACAAAAAAGAAAGGTTTATTGTCATGAAATTTAAATATTGGTTGTAAAACGCAAGTCAACAAAAACTTGTGTGGACGCAATTGGCATTGCAAGAAAAAAATTGTGTTGGCTTCTTGAAAAAAGCATCAAACACTAAATCAAATTATAGGGACAATTTAAAAGTATGACGTTTTGTGACATCATCTTTTACAGATTACCTCGTGTAATAATCATGGCGTGCTAAATCTAATATAGACTTTCAGTCTCACCGGACCAGCGTACCTTTAGTAAAAGATAATATCCATGTTTCATAGAGAGCGCCACCTTACGGTGATTTTTGTACGTGGCCAGTAATACACGTTAGATTTTACTGACTCAATGATTTTATATGGAAAGCCGGGCCACTATACTTCGGTTTTGTCATTTTAAAATCACCCGAAAATTGTTGGCGCACAGGGCCGGATAGACTGCAAGTGTGGCATTTATATAGGAGGCCGCCGCAATAATAATAGTAGTTCCTCTAAGGGGCCGTAGGGGGGTGGGGTCGCCAATGTTTTTGCCCTTAAGTACAGAAGGGATCTAACGTGGTTAGCGCTACGCGCCGACAGACTACTATTACACCAAAATTTGAATACCAGATGGTCATTTTTACACATTCAGTCGCGCCGGGGCCTAAAAAGTGCCATTGATGTTATAAACAGTTGGGACCTTCAGATTAGCAGTGTAGTAAGAAACCCACTAGATTAGAGGATTACAGGTTAAATAGAACCAGTGGCATTGCCTGTGCTGCGGAAGCTCGATTTAGAAATGTGAAGACGTACGTGGGTTGTCTGCGATTTGGCATTATTAAGTTCTCGTCGGCATGGCCACGTCTGAAATTGATTTTCCTCAAAAGCACACACGCTTGCAGCGGACCAACGGGGCTGATAAATATTTCCCGTTCTAATGTGTATTATAGCTTGGTAAAAGTAATAAAAGTAACAAATACCCTTACCATCTTGATGAGTGAAGAACTGTGGATACGTATTTTGGCAACTAAGTTGTTATCCTCAGCAGAATCTCTGAAGGAAAATAATATTAGACGCAGGATCCTGGAAGATATGTACCACACAGGACACCACTGGAATAACACCGTTTGAAAGTAAATGGCGACCCAGCGTCCCCAAAAATTAGCAAAACATTATAAAAATGATCCTAATGAGAGGGCGAACCCGCTACGCCGCTATCCAATGCATTAATCCTCCAGTTCCTTTCTTTTTGCCTAAAGCATTCTTAAATTAGCGGAACTAGCTATTTGCAGTCGGTTCCTTTTTTCTAAATATTGACGATGGACGACACTGTACAGCGAATGTATGCGGTACCGCCTTTTTTCAATAGCCCTCTTATAGTACCCTATCACCCCTGGAGCACAATCAGCAGCCACTGACAAGGTATGACTCAGGGGAATTTCTTCTTCTTAAAAAAAGCTCATCCAATGCATAAAATATCGATTCTCCTTTAGTAACGGTTTGCAGTTCTTTGACAAAAATTATTAAATTATGAATCGCACATGTGCTGAAAGTAATTGAAGCCTTACTTTCAGCACATGTGCGATTCATAATTTAATAATTGGCAAAGTACACCCGTCAAATTGTAGAGCAAACTAGTATGTTTTAGATACACAAATAAGGGCGAGTTTACACATGCATGGATTTACTGGCGCCAGTAAATAAAACTCCACACATTTAACTTGCGTGAAAGTAAAAGCTGTGTGTAAAAGTGGTCATTGGCGCCAGTAAATCCATGCATGTGTAAACCCGCCTTAAGTTTTCAACATCTTGAGCCAATTCTTCTTTGCACTATTATTGCTCAAAAAACTTGTATTGATAATATCGGCAGCTGGCATGTGCAGAATAGTGCGCATTACCTCACTTACAGCTGGTAGAATTAATTCTTGAGCAATAGTATGCGGTTTCCCCATTTTAAAAATCAGTAAGGAAATGTTGTAAGAGACACACAACATCTACATCTAGTTTGGACGAGGTTGAAAAGACTTTTACCAATGTTTTGGCTTTAAATGCTTGAAGATTAGATAAATCTATCTTATTTTCAATTTATATTTTTATCAGTATGAACATATGCTCCCGTTGTCTTGAAGGCTTCATAATTTCTTTTGATAATACTCTTTCACATTGGTAATATATCGTTTGTATGCCACTGAATAAAGGCAAATTATTTGGATGTAGGGAATCTAAGACAATAGCCAATTTTAGCAATGCTGTAAAATCCGGGATTTTTAAAATACTTTCAGATTTATAGTATTTCAAAAATCTCGCCGGGGCGAGTAATATTTAACCGAAATAATTCACTCCAGATGAATTTTTACGTTATTCCCAACATCACTAAAAACTTTTGCTAAAACGAGTTATTTCAATCGAATAGTAATTAAATCGATTTGATTTCATTAAATTCCCAGAATTATCTGGATATCCTAGTTACGTAATCGATCCTGATATCGTTTTTATGGTTGAAAGCAAAAAAAGTGTGATTCTAAATGTTAAGGCATTTCAATGGCCGACATAGTCATGCCATAATTTTAATGAATCGAATGCGGTATTTCGGTTTTTATCCGTTCGCAGAATTGCAAAAAGAAAAGCAAACCGTCCGAGAATTGAATAGGCAAGATAGCTTCAATCTCGGGTTTCAGAAAATTATAAAAATAATTCCGATTTCTCTTCATCTCGTGGCGTCCTTGTGGTGTGCTAACGACCTTGATGATTTTTTTGCAATTCAATGGTTGTAGTGCGGAGAACACCGCAAAACCACGATTCCGGCAGTCTGGCATGAAATACGTATGTACCTAATACAATAGCAAAAAATAGAAATCCTATTCTGCCACTGTAACGATATTGTTGACGGAAATTTTGTAAACTGGCTCTTCACTAGAACATCATCATCCGCTCCAATTCGAAAGGATGACGGTTTAAATTCTTCGATCTAGCTAACTCAACAAAAGTATCCAAGCGACAACAGAGAAGAAAAATAAACGCGGGCCCCATGAAGCGGAACGCTTTTCGCACAATCTGATTCAAAATAATGACATTTCTTTTTAAATTTTTACGGGAACCGTCTCAAGGACTTCTCGGATTATATTGTCAAACGTTTGCTACTTCGGTTTCTGTTGAAATTGACAGTTCATTTGAATAGCCTCAAGGGTAGGCACTTATTAGTTCGTAACGTGTATGTAAAAAGGTTTATTGACCCCGTTGTTAAGATTTATCTAAAGATCTACCAAGCACGATTGCATTTTAATCATTTATTAGATTGAAATGCATAATAATAATAATTATTTCAAGATTGAATTGCTGCTTATTATTTTGTTTATTATTATTTTGTAACAAACTTGCGTCGTGTAGGGAATAAACACACTGTAGGGAAGCTATACACGGAACAAACCTCCGTAGTACAGCAATATACAGGTGTGTTATAAAAAAAAAGAACGACTCCGTACCGGCTTTATTCATAGCTGATTTTAATTTTTGAAACGGAAAATTAAATGGCTGGATGTAGGTTATAAAATGAGCTGATAAAATTATTTATAGCCCCTAAGCGTTTTGAGGTTTTAGGGCCAATTTTTTTTACGATTCTGATGGAGAACTTTTTTTCAGAAAACAACAATGTATCACAATTATACCTTTACATAAGTAAAATTTCAAAAAAGGTAACAAAACAATTATTTGGCTGTGTACAAACCACTAGCATTCGAGACAAATGACGAGCACCAATCGGAATACATTGCGGTGCTACAATGTGATAAGATTACCTGTATCAATAGCATTCAAAATAAGTTTCGTTGAGGCAATTCAAATAACAAAATAAAGTAAGATACCGGGTGGGCCACAATATCTTACACTTTACGAACTTTATCGATACGTTTTCATGAAAATAAAATAAAATACTTATATAAAGTAAGGATGTTTAAAATAAATTAAAAAAATTATAATTATTGTATAAAAATCCATTTGATTTTTTATCAACACTCGTTTGAGTTGGTAATCTCAATATGATGTACATATGATCAATGTATGATGAATCTCTGTACATGAAATATAACTTGAACCTATAACTATGTCTTCACATTCTCAATTTATAAATTATTTGGCTTCTAATGAAACACAAATTGGATAACAGCGGTACTAATACTTTTTTGTAAAAATACTGGTCTAATTCATAAAATACAGAATGACAATCAACAGTTTAAACCACCAACGTTGTTTTATGATTTGTTCAAAGCAAGTATTCGAGTTGCCCAACTTTATTGCTTTCCGACATTAAAAGTTTTTATTGCTTTGAGCGAAAACGCCTGTTTCCCATATAACCAAAGCTATGAAGATACGTGGTATTTCTAATACAATTTTTTTTATCCATCTATTCATTAATATTTTTACGTGAGGAGATATCTTCTCACATTTTAGTGCGTTCGTTTTACGGGTTTCAGTTTACACACCGTTAAAATAATGTGTAGACGATTATAGTAGCTATAAAGAAAAAAGATACCTATTAGCGAACATTTACTTGCAGTATCTAGGCTCTGAAGGTTTGTTTCAAGAATCGTTGGCTAATGGCTATTAAATATGATCTAACTCTTTACTACGAGTAAAATTGTACTATGTATACAATTTTACGCGCATTAAGTATATGTTGCAACAAAGTGTAATCACATTGTTATTTGAATTTTGCTGAGTTGTAAATAAATATGTAATTCTACAGAAGGTTTCAGAATTGCAGGCCACTCTTCTAGGTATGTGTTAGCTAACATGAAATAAACAAAAAAATTTTTGACATCGAATGCAGGATTCAGGAAGTCTTATAATATCAGGACAACCTATGATAGTCGCTGCAGCTTCCAGTGTTCGATTTCTTAGCTATTCTCGAAAAAATATGGCACTACATTGGTTTATGGATGACGGTGTTCCAGCTCAGCTTGCTCATATAGTCACTGAGTATTGAAACGAACTACATGGTAATCGCTGTATTGGTAGAACGGCACCTATTAAATGGTCACCACAATCTCCCGATGCTCTATTGTTAAATAAATATCTTATACCTCAAATATCTTGATAATTAATTAATTTGAGACAACACTTAGATTAAGTTCTTAGTTCTTTCATGCTATAAAGCACATCCTTAAAACAGATCCGTACAATTTCGAAAATTTCTGTGTATGCATATACACAAACCAGCACAAAGATCCCAACACACTTTAACTAACGTATTTATTCTAATAGGCGTCCCGGCGCGGCGTCTAATCATTTAGGGCATCTATCTTTTCGGCGATTAAAACATGTGCAGCATTTCTTAGAGTGCGGTGTTTATATCGAATCAAACCAAATCCTCATTTTTATTCATTATTGTCGTTATCCATGTCAAAACAATTGCATTGCAACTTACTTTTGGTACAGAACGGCATAGTTGTAGTAGTTGTAGTAGTGTGCGCACATCGCATAAAGATGCGATACTAATTAGAGTATAAAACACAAAATAGGATACGGTGGCTTAAAATAGTAAAAAATAAAAAATGAAAAAATACCCTTACCACCTCGATGAGTTCTTCACTGATCGAGGTGGTAAGGGTATCTTTTTATTAATTAGAGTGCCGCGTTAATTCCATTCATTGCGGCGTCTATTAGAATGCGGTGGTTACTGAATAGCGGCCCCAATTGGAATAAGTATGGTATTAAGATTTTTTTAAACCTTTCTGGAAAATTAGCATTTTTATTCTTATGGAAGCCGTGTCACATAGATCTCCGGAAACATTTTAGCCCATTGGCCTTTTGTATTTATCTCCCACTTTTGTTATAAAATACAAAATAGGATACGATGGCTTAAAATAGTAAAAAAAAAAAAATACCCTTACCACCTCGATGAGTGAAGAACTCCTGGATACGTATTTCCTTCGTAGTTTCTGCTGAGGATGGCAACTTAGTTGCCGAAATACGTATCCAGGAATTCTTCACTCATCGAGGTGGTAAGGGTTTTTTTTCTTCTCACTTTTGTACCCATGCCCTATACCACCCATTTCAAGATCCTTCTGCCCTGCACCGATCTGCACAGGTCGTTGGCCGGTTGGTCTGTATAGTCTTTTGGGTTCATATTTGGTTTCCAAAAGATGCCCTTATCTTCCAGGGTCCAAGGCCTTGCATTCATCTAAGATGTGGTATGCGGTCCCTATTGTCCCGTCACACAGTCTGCAGCTTGGGTCCTCAATGTCAACCCCAATTTTCTGTAGGTGTCCTTTCCGTGCATAATATCCTATCCGGAGACCTATGAATGTACGAAGATGATTCCTGCTAAGATTTAGTAATTCGTCAGTTTTCTTTGCTGATGTCTCCTAAATAAAGGTTTTGCTATGACGTTGTCTCGTTCTATTTTCCCACTATTCCTTATGTAGTTCTTGGACCCACTTCGTGTACTGTGTTTTTAGAAACTCCCAGGGCAGGTTTAGGGTCCACGTATGAAGACGATGATCCTATCTTCGCTACCATTTTAGCATCGCAAGCAATTCCGATTAAGAACAATGTACATTACACAAACTTTGAAACTCCAGTCAATTATTAATTTTAAGATTGCGCTGGTTGTAGACATAATGAATTTGTTATCATGGTCTGTCTAAAGATACAAGGATTTTCCCTTCTACGACTTAATAGTGCTTCTATTCATATAATAATATAGTCAGTTTCCATTTGCCAATAACACCTTATGTTCATAAGAAGAAACAACCCTGACATTTCATAACTTTTGGGATAAATACCATCAGATAATTCATTTCAGCCGTAAAACGGAAAATCGTTAGACAGACATACATTACGTATTGTTAATTTAACCTTAATCCCTGAGTTTGGGAATAACGCAATATGAGACTACTGAAATACTGTCAATTTCAATTTCCAGAGCAGAAAACACCTTATTTCTTTAATAAGACTAAAGAAGTTATCTCCTTAATATCATTAGCATTTCTATTTACTATTATACTACAGTAATAGAACACTTGATCTTTAATATCGTTTAAAAACGGTAGTAGAATAGTCCATGTAGTAACTCTAGGAATTCTCAGAATTCTAAAGTAATATCTATTTATTTGTTTCTAATTTTGGTGAGTAAGTGTTTGCTTGTTTTGTTCATTGCATCAATATTTTTTCATTGCCCAAGTTTACATTAGTTTATTGATTCATATAAAAGTAGTGTTAGCCGCAGATGCAGACAATCTATTTTTGAAAGTACTCGATTTACATTTCACGGAAGTGTTTTGTAGAATATATTTAATACAGTCGTGATCCCACAAATTTTCAAGCGTACTGGTAAGTTGCCCGCCGTCTAATGCTTACGTAATATGAACACTTCTTTATAAAGGAAAGTCACGCGAATAATAGCCCACACAGTAATAATCTAGGCAAGCCCAGCTCTCAAACTACGTAAGCCTCTAACATCCTTTCAAGAGCGTCCTAAGCAAACAAATTCCTAGCGATAGGCAAACGCGTGAAACGCGAAACGATATCTAATCATGTCTTTAGTGGAACGAAAAGATCTCTCCTCGATACGTCTTCTCAAACAGCTAAAGGGCAACAGTTCCTTTCAGTTGGTTTTATGCGAGTTCGATTGTATTTATTTGTTATTTCACCTGTCAAGCTTAACGGTATCGGCGTTGTTATCGTTTCTGGTCCTTTTTCCACGTTGTGCGATAGGTAAATTAATAGCATGTTTAAAACTAGCTCGGAGGGTTTAGCGTTTCGCCAATACAACAATAACCAATAAATACTGTAGTACCATTACATTACAACTTTATTGTGTTATTTACGCTTGCTCACTTGGTAGCATTTTTTAATGACGATTCAATTATCTGGCTCTTTACTTTCTTTACTACTAAATCATTAACAATACCCTCAAGACATATTTCTACTGTTACTTTAAAAATTGCACGAATGGTAATCATTAGCTAGGATTAAAATTATATCTTACAGTTAATACAGAAAATCTATTGCATCAAAGTTTTATAGATACAGTAAGAGCGATCGTCCTATATTCACTTGAAGGTACACCAGTGCTTCCATATAACACACACCACACAACTATACAGCAAAGAAATGATAGACGCAATAAATGCAATACTTACTGGTAAGGGAGCGTACCAAATTTTCTCTAGTATCAAAGAAAAATAAAGAAAACGTAATAATAATAATTGTCACTCTACAAAATTAAAAATAATGTGATTGTATGGAAATAAAAGACGAATTATATTTTGCAGAATCCAAAATAAAAACACCCTGCAAGTCTGTCTAACCCTTCTCAAGCCAGCACAGGGAAACAAAAGATTTTCGTAAAAAATAAGTGAATAACAATTCTGCCCTAAAAAAAGGAATAATTGTCCAGAACGATCTTAATTGAAAAGAGCAATACTCTAATCTGTCGACAAAATTTTCGCGAACATTCGGCAATGTTTTACTATAGGTCGTCTCAACCTCCGTATGCAGTATGGGATATAATAGCAACTTTTATCTCTTACTATCCTTAGTTGTTGTCATTAGCGCTATCTTCACTGCCGATTGCTATGTTGCAACTTATGTCGGCGTCGGCAAAGTACCTATCTATCTGTCTATTAGCGTCAACTGCTGTCAATTGATATCGATAGTAGTTTTAAAATATTTTTAGTTAAATTCCACGTTAATTTGTTTATATATAATTGTAAAACTCGTTCCTTTCAGAACGCTTCCATCTTTTTCGAGCGTGCACATGATAATATGGATATCTTTCTTGATTTTTAGGAATTTTATAACCTAACCATTTAATTACAGTTTTCACTGCATTAATGGGGCCCGTAGAGAGAAAACGGCGTAAGGGAGAAAAATTTAGCATGAAGGAGAAGTGTATGATTGCAAATGTTTTAAATTATTTTAAAAAAACTATGAATGTGAGCGCTGCTGTTCAAGTAGCAAGTAAAGCTTTGGGTTGCTTAGAGCGTACAATATATAATATAAAATAGGCGCAACAAACTGGTTCATTATCAAGTCCAAAACACCTCAAGAAAAGGCATACAACTAAATCACCGATTACAAACATAAGAGAACACGCAAGCACCTGTTCGACGTAAAGTGCATAGTTTTTTTATACAGAATATGTCACCTACATTAAATGCAATTCTGGCTGCTGTCACTGCTGATTATATGATCTCCCTAACTTCAGTCGAGCAACTTTATAAAGATTGTTACACAATATGGGTTTCGAAAAAGTGGGACGTAAAAGTACACTCAGAGAAGTAGGTACAATTTGGTTCTTGCTATTTGACATTTCTGTAACTTTAATTATACTGATGAATCATCACTACAATTCAAAATAGTCGACAAGCTTTTATCCCAGGATTAAGTACTGGTTTGAAATCCCCAACCGGGTTTGGACCTCGTTTAGCATTAGTTCATGCTAGCGATCATAACGGATTTGTTCCTGGTACTGAATATACATTTCTCTGCAAGAAAAACACTGCTGATGTTCATCATGAGATGGAT
>JARFOC010000409.1:143796-155092 GCA_031763485.1 Osmoderma eremita | reverse complement strand
TGGCAAAATTACATCAAACATGTAAAAAATATTGAAAAGGAAATGTGGATAGTGGATAATTTGCAAGATGACAATGAATAATTTATTATTCATGGAACAGATTCGTCACCATCTTAAGATCAAACTGGTTCATCG
The DNA here is from genome assembly GCA_031763485.1 of Osmoderma eremita. Classification (NCBI taxonomy): domain Eukaryota; kingdom Metazoa; phylum Arthropoda; class Insecta; order Coleoptera; family Scarabaeidae; genus Osmoderma; species Osmoderma eremita. Next base: position 154,957 of record JARFOC010000409.1, on the reverse strand, counting down.
GCTGACTAAAAGTTGAAACAAGACATATGTGTGCGTAATTGCTATTACTTTCTTAAATATTATTGTGTTATATGGGGATTTGTATGAGTCCAGCTATTTTTGTTACAGGAGTGGAAACTATTATTTGGTAAAGAATAATATATTTTACTTTAAATTTAATAAATTGTATAATATCCCAATTCGAAATGTTACGTTAATGTTGAGTAATAAATAAAATTATGGGCTTTTTCACTCTTTCTTGAATAATTTTTTTTATAATCTACAGTTTTCCTCAGACTATGCATTTTAACTGTCAGAAACCAAAATAATGGTGGAGACGATCTATAGGTAATGTGTTTCGCGTGTTAGAAAACTAAACTAACTGCAAACCCCAAATAGAATTACGAAAACATGCAACCGAGGTGTTTCTCATACATATAAGTACCCCAATTCCTAAATAAATGTTCGAAATGAAAATTGCGTTAATGCTGAGTAATAATAAATAAAATTATGGGCTTCTTCACTGATTCTCAAATATTTTTTTAAAATAATTTACAGTTTTCATCAAAATATGCCTTTTAGCTGTCAGAAACCCAAATAATGGAACCGGAAGTAATAATGTAGAGCTGATTCGACGATTTGGCAAGCGTGTATCAAATTCTCATAAGCTCTGCATTGCACTCGGAGGTTGAGACGACCTAGAGGTAGTGTGTTGCGCATGTAATAAAACTAAATTAACTGCGAACGCCAAATAGAATTACGAAAACATGTAACCGAGGTATTCCTCATATCCCGATTCCTGATACCCCGAGGGACCCGGCCGTTAATCTGGTTATCTTTGCCAACAACACGGCAGTCTACACAACCTGTCAGAATGAGTGGATGTCGATCGGTCGCTTGCAAAGGGTGGTTGATGGTATTCAGTCCTGGGCGGACCGCTGGAAACTTGAAATTAACGCAAATAAGTCGATGGCGGTCCCCTACACTATAAAACGCACGGTTCTCCATGCAAACATAAATCGGGGAGAAGACGGGGAAGCAATCTAGACACTGGATCCAAGCTACTTCTACATATTTACCGCGTGCCTGGGACCTGACTTACGGGGTGCTTGTCCTATGCACCTTGGAAACAACCCCCTTCCCCCCCCCCCCCTCCAACCTTGGTGATACTCCAAAATAAGCTATTGCAACAAATTGTGAGCGCCTCATGGATGGTGGAAAATCAACGACTTTGGGGACGACCTTGGAATTTCTTTCATCAGAGCGGATATAGAAAGAGGATAGCGAGATAGACTACCTGTCACTCTAAACCTTATCCAGAGGATTATAACCTAAATTATACAACAGAGGAGGGAAAAAAAGGGGGGCAGAAAACAAAAATAAAACAAATTATGGAATAAACTGAAACTAACACAAAAGCAAACGCTGACAAGTTCTACACCGGTTTAGCAGTGCAAAAACATCGCTTCAACTGTTGCCGAAATCGGCGCTATCCATCTTAACATACGTCAATAGTAACTACGGTCTGGTACTAAAAAGAACTGGTGGACCACAGTCGCTTCCGTGGTCTTAAATACCCACCTCTTAAGAAAACGCTCTTACTTATAAGATCGTTTCCGTATACTTAACATTTACACGAAATACAACATCCCGGCACATTCAAAATTTGCAAAATCGGTTACTTTAAACCGAATGTTGAAGCTCAAAGGTTATGTACTCGCCATCGCCTAGGAACCAAATTAAATAAGCATAATGAAAAATGTATTGTCCTTGTGAGGGTCATCATTTTACACAGTCGGAAATTTCTCATGTTCTTGTTAGCAGAAACATATGTTTAAAGAAACCGTCGTAGTTGCCAGATCAAAATATATGTATGTAACCATAAAAAGTGTATATATTTCTATGGTCTTTATCAGCATCTTGTCGTTTGATTGTTATTGCTGTTCGTGAGCCAGGAAGCAATCGCTACCATCGAATTGTTGATCAGCTGGGTTAATTGAATACGCGCAAGACCGCCACCTATATGATTATTATTTGAAATTTAACATTCGAGATTCAATTTAACTATTCGAGGCTCAACCGGTAAAGACGGTCTGTGTTTGGTAGGGAGTAAGGGTAATATGAGTCCAGCCAGCGACAAGAAATGGGTATAAATAATGTTACTAAAAAAAATACTTTATTGTTTTGTAACTTGTAAATTAACACAAACTATTATACATCACACAACAGAAGGATTTTGAACTAGTTTTAAGCACCACATCACGAATCCATCAGACCAAGAACGACACGCTAGTGGAATTCATCGACTCCAAGTTGCTGCGACAGAATCACGAGGGAGCTCAAGAATAATTTAATTTTCTCGCCTGGGTTCTTCGAGCAATCGACGAAGTACACAAACCGAGCGCTGAATTGGAATTAAGGAAATGCACACATTAAGTAGGTTGCATTATTCCCGAATCCGTTAACGTTAAATTTATGTGATCGTGTGTACGCTCGTAATTTTGATACTTCCGATGCGTAAAGTTACCGTAAAGATCGGAGCGTCTGAAAGAGGCCTTAGTCGGCGTACTTGAATATTTCACTTTACATTACTTCTTCTCCCTTGCGTATTGCTGATTTTTTTTTAATATTAACGTTCACTAGCCAAAAAAAGGCACAAATAATTAAATGGTACTACGCTACTAGAAGGTAGTGCTCAAGATGTAATTTGCCCATTTATATTTGCATTCCCAAGTAGGAAAGCTCCACAGAGGCGAAAGTTTATAATATTATGTATAAATTACAGCTGACAGCTTGTGTTGCAATCTGTCAAACATGTGTTAAACAAAGTGAATGATACAAAGTAAAAACAATAAGTAAAGAAAGATAACGTCGTAAAACTAATGTCTGTAGTGCAGTTGAAAATAGTTAACTATGTTCTCTGGACAAACAGCTGAACAAGCTGGAATGGAACAGCACATTCATTATTTAGATTTCAGTATTCTTGTTTAGAGGCAAAATTCTCCATTAGAATCATAAAAAAAGTAATGTCCAATTAAAAAAAACTTGGCCCTAAAATCTTAAGGGCAATAAATAATTTTGTCAGCTAATTTTATAGCCTACAAACAAAGGCGCAACGGACTTGTCTTTTTTGTGTAAGACAGCTTGTATATAGTATAAATTATTTTATATCAAGCAAATTATTCTGCTGTGGGGAATAAATAAATAAACCGAATAAGAAAACTTATAGAAATGACATTAGATTATTAATGGAATTGAGACGAGTTGATTTCGTTTTCTTCTCTCCTTATATGGAAGCTTTCGATTTCGGCTTTTCGTTATAGCTTTTGTTGATTGTATATTATTAACGATACAATTATATCGAATCTGAAATGAAACCATTAGCAAATAACAAAGGTAATCCACGGTTTCGGTCCCCATATGTAATACCTCCAGATAATTTCCGGTTATTTGTAGATAAAACTATATAATCTTTTTGATTATACAATCCTTTTTATAAAATAACCAGTGTAAAAAAAGCTCTTATCAAAATTCAATCAAAATCAATCCCTTTGTTCTTTTTAGGTTTCCCAAAATTTTGCAGTAGTTCTTTTTCTCAACAGTAATAATACAAGATAATACTTCTAGAATACAATGGCTTAAAACAGAACACCAATGGAGTAACACATTCATCATTCTCATCTAGATGCAATATCTAACCCTTTGCTCACTTGTAGGTTCTACTGAGGGTGGCAACTTAGTTGCCAAAATACATATCTAAATTTATGTTGTTTTAGCGTGAAGGCTCTTTGATTTGGTTCAATGATACGACGATAAATTAAAACATTTGCATTCAATGCATATTTTAATCCTAAACTATTTAGTTAAATAACTGAAAACTACAGTAGCAATTAGGTACTTTAATGTAGTAATTTAATTATTAATTCTAGTTACTAATTTCAGTGATACATACTCTTATGTTTAGGTTGCCTAAATTACTCCCAAATCAAGATTTATAGCAAAGCTAATAACTTTTGTAGTAACAGTGTTAGAAGGTAAGGATCTGAATCTTATATGCATATATCAATAAGTTGAAAAGGGATAAACAATGAAAGTATACAATAAATGCAAAATTTTCTAATAGAGATCTTTAAAACCAGAATGACTTGATTTTTACGATGCGTTACTTGATCAGATATAAATGTATTGACCAACAGATAATATTTAAGTGACTCCCATATGTATTAAATTTGCTGTAACTCTAAAAAAAATAGAAGACTTGTATGTTTATGCAAAATGTAAAATACCTTATTTTCTTTTCTATAAACAGTTTGTATTATGATATACAATATAAGAATATCATAATACAAACTGTGTTTAATAATTCCTTTTGTATCAACAACGGTATTTCCTTTCCACATCTGATTTTTTTAATTACGTTTTGGATTCTTTCTTAGAATATTTCTAACCTTGAACGAGACATTTTGTCCTTGCCATCAATATAAAGTATTACAATGAGTTGTAATGTTTTGTCCCGGCAAAAGTAAAGATTAACATTAATAATGTTTCTGGTGATTGATAGTTTAATTAGAAAAAAAATGCGCTAATGGCATTCGATTTATAACGAAGTTGGCCTGATCGACGTGCGGTTCAAAGTGGTTATTTCCTCCTTCACGAATTCTCAAAAGTAAGATAATTAATGGAAGTATTGGCATCGATCTCGTCTGTTATTGATTCGAACAATGGGAGCCATGGTATCTGGAGAGATTCCATAGTACCGACATCTCGCTAGAATAATTAATTAAAACGATTCAGTACAATGCTTCAATTGTAGCATAGGCTTTCTTTTATTGTGGTCCATATGACCTAATAGCTTCGTTGCGTAAGCCGATGTTAATGAACGTCGTTATTACAAAATATTATTAATACCGACGGCTGTATGTGCGCGTTTATTAAGACGCATGTTAACATACTAATAATTACAAGATGTTAGACACAACCCAGAAATCTTTCCTATTCTTCTGTTGACTCGAGAGGATCTGGCGAAATACTTTTCTTTAAATATAGTACTTCTACATGGTTTTGTTATATCATGCAATAATATAATATAATTTAGTTAATAGTCGTAATTATTAATGGATTTCTCGCTTTGCTTGAAATTTGGTTAACATTATACCGCTTCAGAAAAATAACAGTTGAAAATGAACCATGAAAAATATATCAATAGGTACTGACAACGTAATTAGGGAGCACAGCACATATTGAAAACAACATTTATCAACATTTAATCAGAATAGTTTCCATTCGTTTTCACATCATGGCATTTACTAACCAACTTGCTTTAACCATTGTCAGCACAAAAACATGCAATTTAATAGTTCAAAACTCAAAATTCTACCAAAAAAGAATGCATATATCTTACTGTACACCGCTGTATTGCGCCTAGAATTTAATTTACAAACTTTCCTTGATTGAATTTATTTCAGCAGTATTTAACCGTTTGAGTCCCAGGGGGTATTGAAAAAAACACTGTCCAAGAATCCCAAACAGCGCAACCGCGCTTTCACTAAATGAGTACGAAAAGACCCAAGCAGCTCGATAGCGCTTTGTTTATTTTATATGGACGAATCCCAATCGATGCAATATCGCTTCTTGTATTTGTTAGATAACGTAGTTTGCAGCACCAAAAATTCAATAAAAAGATCACATTTAATTTGCGTGGTGTGTAAAAAAGAAGTTCATCCAATATGTTTTGATAAACACCGATGTTACAAATTATAATTGTTACTTTTCATTTAAATTGCTTGTTCATAGCACAAAAATATTGTTAAATAAACATTTTTATTTTGTGATGTATTATTGCATTATTATAGTATTATTCAATCTATTGTAAAATGGACTATTTACATTAAAAGTAGCTGTGTGATGTACTTTGCTTCAGTAAATCTGAGCGCGCGACTTCAACAATCGGTAACGCACTGTCAGTTGTTGAATATTTTCCAAATGTACTGGGTTTTCTCTCGACATAAAATCTCAACAGCGCGATCGCGCTGCTTGGGACTCGAACGATTAAACAAGATTTATCCTATTAACCCTGGAACCCTACCCATAATTGGAGTGGACTTTTCCTACCCAAGGTGCTAGAGCACCCATATATTTTTTTCGAGATATTTTTGTGTATAAAAGTTTTATAGCATTTCTAAAATTTTATTTATATTCTTTAGTCAACATAGAAAAATAATTCATTACTAATCTATCATCTACTACACACATTTAGCACATATTTTAATTTGGTGTTCGCCACAGATTGGCATTTTGCACTTGTTGCAAAAAGTTTTACTTTTGCGATCTTTTGAGTATGGACAAAACCGGCATCGTCCCCGTTTAGAAACGGTAGGTGCTAGCGGTTCAGACATATCCGATTTATTCAAAATTCCGAATATCGTTTGACGTATATTGCTGCGTAAAGTAGGCCAATTTTTCGGTTCCTCAAGCCAAAGTGTTATAATTAGCATAGCTAATGTTTTTAGGTATGTAAGTTCTTCTGTTGACTATATTTTCTTTGTTTTTAACCGAGCTAAACTTCAGCAGTATCGCCGAGTTTATACCAAATGCATTGAATAAACCATAAAACATATATAATGGCCAGCGTCCTATTTTTCGGGACACTGAATACCTGTGGCAGAGGTAATCAAATGTATCAACTCCACTCCTTGTTTTAGTGCAAAACTCAGAAATGGTTGAGTTTTGCACTTGAGTTACACTTTTGTCTTTATCAGGCGAAGTGTGCATTGTGGATAATATATTTACTATCTTGTTTTTACTACCTTTAGGTGGACAATATAATAGTAATATAATAGTAAGATCCACTAAAAGCAAAGAATTTTTCCCAAATTGGGGCTTATTTTTGAATAAAGGCGGCATTTCTTTTTTATTCTGTCTTAAAGTTCCCTCAATAGTTATCTTTCTTTCTTGCAGAAGAGAAATTGCGGAAGGTATGGATGTAAACCAGTTGTCACAGGTTAGGTTTTTGTTCGATCCATCAATAGGTTGAGTCAAATTCTGCAGATAATAATCAGCAACAGGTTGGTTCCTAGGCGTAGATTTTTTACCCAAATATACTTCCATTGATCATGTAAGATGTTTTCGCATCACAAAGTAATACTATCTTTAGGCCGTACTTGTCAGGCATATTAGGAATATACATTCCAACGCTCTCGAACCCCCAGTAGTCGCTCATCCATGGTACAACAGTCGATCGGAACATATAGTTCTTTAGACTTTTGAATTATATTACCAAACAGTTCTCTTATTGGCGCAGGACGGTTATCTTTACAGCGATCTTCTCTGGTAAGTCTATCGTCAAATCGTAAGCAATTCGTTAGGAATTCAAATCTTGAACCAGACATTGTAGCTCTAAAGTAGGGTACCGCTGTATCTTTGCCAAATAATTCTTTTGTTACAGTCACGTTCAAAACACCAGACAAATAATACAAACCAAGCAAAGCTCGTAATTCATTTGGTGTTGTGTAACGTATATGGTCGAATACGGGACTGGACCCTGATCGTCGTCAAAATTGTTTCGGTAGCCTTTATATTCTTGTCTCTGTAAGGTTATTTCAGCGTTAGTATACAATACGTTCTATTGTCATTGCATCAAAATACAATGACCAAGCTTCTATGGCCGTACAAATATTATTGGGAGGTCCTTTACAGCCGGGTGAATGTAATATTATGTTTCGTTTTGGAACCCGAGGCGAATGTGGTTGCTTTTCGCTTCCATTTGTATTTATTTGTACCATATAATCTTGTCGGCACTTCCAACGCTTTCAATAACTTCTGATTATTATTTCGCAAATTAGATTCATCTTCGGAATCTGATTATGAAGTTTCATGACTCTTCTATAATTTGATCCAACTCATCAGATGCATCACCTCCAACGTAAAGTCCATTTTCGTCGTTTTCGAGCAGTAAGCGCTCAATAGATTCGTCGTCCAGCATAGCACATCTACTAGTACTCGCCATTATGTTGCCTAACCCAAAACACAATTTCTAATGAAAACAAATAAAGATTAAAACCAGTAATCAACAAAAACACACGCGAAACAATTATTTCGACTATAACTGATTTTACTACCCAAGGGTACTAGAGCACCCTGCACTTATTATTTATATTACTTACCAGAACAATAGCCAATGGACAACTAGCACAAAATCGAGAATATAAACATATAAGAGAATAGAATAAGTAATGAGACAGTGTTGTCAGTAGTAAAAAAAGTATTTTCAATCAAAAGTTACCAAAGGGTGATACATAGGTTCCAGGGTTAAACTAACGCCAGAGATATCCAAAAATTGTTTGCCAAGAACTTCAAAATTCAAAGCTTTTGCAAATATGTTAGTTAATTTCAAATAAATATCAATCGATTCAATCTTCATAGTACCCTCGACCTATTAATACATATGCAAATATCCAAATGAGAAAGTGACACCTTTCTCATTTGGATATTTGCACTTTTATTATTTTTCGGTCCTTTTTAACTTCAACTATTTCTTGTTCTGTAGGTTCCTCAACTTCTACTTCAAACTTAAATGTGTCACTGTATGAATGTCCTCCCATTTATTGCAATACTTTCACGCACCCTGTATAAAGAAACCGTTAACGTCTTCCTTGACGTAGCAAACAACGTGAAAAGTATATCTTCTGAAAGTCTATACGACGTCCTAAACAACGTTAAATTAACCTTAAGACATGACGTTACATTTGCTGCGACATTACGCCGTCACTTTTATGTCCCAATAACAATCCATATAACGCACGATATGTAATATGTTTCAGGATTCACCCGTGAAGAATTGCAAGGACTGTTGGCTGGAATCACCAATACCCAGTATCGGGAAATCCACAACATAAATTGATTTAATAAAATTCGGGATATATGTTTCTAGAGCACGTCGGCTCTCATTGTCAACCAATTCCCGATTTGTTTGGTGTGGATTTCCCGATACTGTGTATTAGGATTCACCCGACTAAGAAATGACGTGAATACGATAATGTGACACTGCTAGCTGGGATATAATATACAGTTACATGTTTATCCGTAAATGAAAAACTAAATGGCCTTAAAAATTGATTTACATTTTGAAACTAGAATTAGAATAACGTAATTAACGTTGAAGATTCAATAAACAAGATAAATGCTATTGTTACATAATAAGCTGAACTACTTTGAGTTTTTTGAACTTAAAGAAATAATAAATGGAAATAATAAAAGTCATGAGTCCAAGCATATTAATCCTGAATTAAATATTTCTGGTTGTAAAAATGTTAAATTGCCATTGCATTTAAAATGACATACAAGGAAAATACTCTACAAAGAATTTTTTGTTGCTAGAATGTCTTCAAGGCGAAGAAAGGAAATATTTAAATATTCTTTCATTTACTTACTTGTAATACCACTACATTTTAATAAACCTTTAGTCAATTCTGTGAAAATGATCCATGTAATCAGAATTACAATACTCCTTTAGTTTAAAACTTCTCTACAATCAATTGCTGCTTAGATGAATGAATTTTTAAACGCTACTGGTAACACAAATATTTCACAGTGAGTGAACAACGACCGCTGCTAACGTAATTACGTTGTACTTGCACACATTAGTGTAACCTAGAAATCAACAAATTTCTAACAGTACCGTAATGAATTTACGATGTTGTGATGACAAGCTGCATTACGCGGTAGCACGTCAATCACAGATTATGCTGTCTTAGTTTGTTCAGCAATTTTTATTAGTAGGTAAACGTACGTTGTTCCACAAAATTTATTTGTACTAGGAAATATATTTCCTATTGGTTACTTTAGGTTATTTCCTAATTCGTGTAAGTTACTATATATAGCAAACAAAAAGCAATTGCAAGATCTTTCATTAAGACTATGGCTTATAGTTAACACGAAACACAATATTCAGTAAAAATGTATGCAGCTTTGCCAGGGGGCAGTGAATAATAATATCAATATCAATCTTAATATTACTTTTTCTACAATTGCGAAGTTATTGACAAACACTAGACTTCAGCTTTTGCGTAAGCCGGATTTTACAGTCACGAATGCAATTTCTACATTTATGCAAATTAGACTCTGTTTGAGTTATATTATTCGGCTTATGTAGCAACCATTAGCCGCGATTTTAGATCGAAAACGTCTAGAGAGGGATGTTGTTTCTATGGATTATGCGATATTTAAAACGCGGACAAAGGCTGTGGCATCGGCTAGTTACATCTTTAGGATTATGTTATGTTTATCCTCATTACTCCGCGGAGAATGTTTTAAATTCTACAGACTGATGTTGCCATGCATCCATGATACAGCTTTCCAACATGTTCACATTTAAGACAATTATACCCAACATAACCTAGATCGGTTATGAAACATGAAATAAATTGGTACTATGCATTCAAGACGAATGACTTATTAATAATTTCAAATGAATACATTGTTACATAATCAATATTGGGCTTTTGGTTGCAGTTACTTTAGAATTCCTTCCAATAAGTCATTTTTAGTGTAAAATAGTGAATGGGTGTAATGGCTGAAATCTGATGTCCAAAATGTTCAGAGAATCATAGTTCACAATAGTGCAATGCGGAAGTATTCAAATGTGTTAATTGTTTTGAGAGCAACAATAAGTTTAAAACTACCTATGACATTAATCATGTTGTTTTTGACATTAAATGTTCCTGTTATAATCGACTAATAAGCAACGCGAAATCTATCACAGAATATGATACTACATAGCAATTCGATTACATTACAAAAGCAATCGCAGAAGTAAATTTTATATTTTTATTAAATGTGCGTAGTATAAGAAACAAAATTGATGATTTAGATGTTGTAATCTCTGCTTATTCTAACTTTATTGTATGTCTAACTGAGACGTGGTTAAGCCCCAGTTATATATGTATATATATATATATATATATATATATATATATATATATGTGTGTATATATATATATATATATGTATATATATATATTGCAATGATGTTTTCACAACATCTTTCATTGTTATTGTAAAGGCTTGTAAGCCAGGAAGCAATCGCTACCGCCGAATTGTCGATCATATGGGATAATTGAATAGCTTATTCGCTGAAAGACCGCCACCTATACGATTGGCATTTGAAATTTAACATTGAAGATTC
>JARFOC010000409.1:110938-143696 GCA_031763485.1 Osmoderma eremita | reverse complement strand
AAGTTGACAGGGGGTCACCCTGTCTGAGGCCTGATCCAACTCGAAATTCTCCCGAACTTACTCCCTTGTTCTGCACATTACTTGTGGTTTTCATCAGTGTCATCTTAACAAGTCTCACCAATTTTCCTGGCATTTCGTATTCATAAAGTGCTTTCATCAGATTAATTCTTGAGACACAATCATACGCATTTTTGAAGGCTAAGAAAAGTACTACTGCTGGTATTTTATATTCATAGCACGACGTTATATCATGTATATACGAGGCTTTATTACTATGTTCGGTAGATAGTATATTTAATGGTGCCTGTTCGTTAAAATGTATTTAAAAAATGTTGTCATGCATCTGACCGTATATGGTCTGTTGTAAATGCAGAATTCAAACCTGTACATGCGCCATATGAAGCCCCTTAATTACTAACACTTTTCGATAGCCACTAGCTAGACCATATTTTTTTCGATTCATCTTTTTCTGAGTCAACTGTATAAATATTGCCAGTCTTCTCAGAAACCTCCTCAAAATAATAAAGTGATTGTGTCTCTCCTAAGAGAGCATCGAACAATTCAAAAAATGTCGTGTTCTTCTTCCCGTTTACATCGGAATCACATATTTATAGATTACACTAATAAAGGAAATAAAGTAAGATGGTAGAGCAGGTGTTGAGTTAAATTTACATATTTCCCCAATCAATTACATATCTAAAAGAATGGGGCGTAATGAGATAAGCTTGGATTACACGGAATGTAAATGCTTGAGGTGTGTACGAAAGAGATTCGTCAGTACTGAAATTCCAACGAGACCGTCTTTTAAAAGCCGAACAGTTTATACCCATTACATAGAGATCAACCGGGTTTGGTTTCGTATAAAAACCATTCCACCAAATATATAAATAGAACTCTACGATTGAAGTGTCCACCGTTAATAAATATCTCGTCTGACCTTCCTATACGCAACAGGCAGGTGTATCTCTCTGTTTCATACATTCATTCATCCATCCGATCGGATAGATATAAAGCATTGTGGTTGCTGCTCGGCGTACTGAAGCATCAAGCGGAGAGACTCATCAGGGTCCTCGTAGAACGCCGGGTCGTTGCGTAAAGGACAAGACAATAACTCCATTCCGTCTCGACCCGAAGATTTACTGAGGCTTCCAGTCGGGATATCCGAATGCTAATTTAAAATAACGAAGTGGAATTATCAATTAAATTTACATATGTCGAAGTTTTAGGTTATTGCCTTGAACGACCCCTATCTGCAGATTCGGTTGCGATCTTGAATGGTCGAATAATGCGATGAATCGGGTTGGATTATAACAGTTAATTAAAGGAAGAAATGGTTGTTAAAGAAAAACTTGTCAGATAGTTTAAAGAGATTAATATTTCTGTTTGTATTTTCTGGGTAATTAAATTTAAGTTGATTTAGGTTCTGGTTCTACAACTGAAGCTATACATCAGGTATATACATATGCAAAGAGACTCAATTCGGGCTAAAGGAACGATGAAGCAACTTGGAACCTTATTGTGCTCATGATTTTTTATTGATAGTATCTCATTAATTATAATCATAAATCCTTAAAGAGCCTTAGATTATTATAGCAAGGCTTTGCAGTATTTAGCAACGTTATGGAGTCTACTACTTCAGTTTATCTACGCTAGGAAGGATATTGTGGTGTGGAACATAGGCAATAAAGCCATCAAGGTTATTTGAAGATGCCCTCACGGTCTAAGTGCGCTTGATTTCTGCCACCCGTCACGATTTACTATCCATAATACAGAAACCATTGTTTAGAACAACTTCTGCAACCTAAACTGTAGTTTTTTACAAACCGTCCTTTTAATAGATAAGAAATGGTACGTTTGCCAACAAAATAAACCACCAAGGTGATCAGGAAATGCCTCTCTATTCTAAGTGCATGTGACTTCCACCACCATCAATTCCAATCTAGAATCCAAAAGCCCTAATATGCCAAGTTCTTACCAAGGGAGGTGATTGATCTTGGGGATCGGCAATCGGATGAACACATGGATCTTCGCTGCGCTGGGCTTTCGCCCAGGAGGAACGTACGGTTGGGTGGAGGTCCTCAGTGAATGTTGCAATTTGCATATCTCTATGATTCTGGTCGTTCCGGACGATAGAAGCGGCACTTACAGTCAGTCGTAGAGTCCTGCTCTGAAGAGCCTCGAGGGTATCCCAGATGTAGCTATCGGCACTCAAGTTAATGCACGATAGGTCAGGGCCGGTCTGAGGATAGTTTTCTACATCGGCAACTTTTTTTCTTATGTCAAGTGAATACCTCTGCCCCAAGGGTGGCAGTAACATGTTGCAGAATTTTAAAAAGCGATCTTGGAGCTGGTTTACTTGTTTCGACCAGGTAAGTCGACGATCCAAATAAATACCTAGATATTTGACGTCGGGGCTCTAAGGTAACCTAGTTTTCCAACTCGGATGTGGTAATTCTGATCGCACAACCTTTCCGATATTCCAATTGCTAGGCAGCGTACGTGCGCACAGTCAGTGCGTACATGTGTAACTGTGATCTGTATATACCGTCAGTCAAGTATTAAATATAGGCAACGACTATACCATGTTGAAAGGACCAGTTCTCGTCCGAACACTGAAGTCAAGCAACGTCAGGCGCGGGGTTAGTACTTGGATGAGTGACCGCTTGGGAACACCGCGTGTTGCTGCCACCTTTTTTAGCGTTCCTTGTTCAATTACTTCAGCCCCTTGTACCTCAACTATCCTAGTACTCAATCTAACATAACTTTTATAATGTAGTTTAAGAATATTTATAATGGCTCTCTCCACAACATATTCACTTCTTTGGCTGCCCCTCTAGTTCCTTCGTTCTAGGATTTCCTTGGCCTACCTCTGGTGTACCTCCCTGGTACTTGTGCTTCATATACCTTCTTTATAAGTATATTATCTGGCATACTGCACAAATTATGGAACCATCTTCCCTGTCCAGCCTTTAACTTCCATTTGTAGGTCTTATGTGTATTATTTTTTCTGGAAAATTCGTTCTTCATTCTGTTTTTTCATGTTTTGTTCATAATCAAACTCAGGAACCGCATTACCATGGATTTGACAAGTAACTTGTGTTTTTCTGATATGGTTCATGTTCGCTGGTATTGTTGACCCACTTCAATCTAATTACTTCATTTTAATAGTTATTTCTTTCCTTCTTATAAATTATTTAGCATGTTCCTCATCGTGTTAAATAGTAATCCTGTTTTTCCTAACCTATCATTTATTTCCATATTTAGTCTTTCACTTTCTACAATGAGTGATCATAGATATTTATTACATTGTGCTTGCTGTAACTGTTTCTCTGGTAGTTCTATTCTATGGTTTTCCTTATTCGGGAAAGTACCACGCCTTTAGCTTGTCCATACCAATTTTCATGTTCTTCTTCATCTTTGACAATTTCTTCACGCCTTCAGGTTATGTTGTAAACTTTGTTCCGACTTCGATATTTAACCCATGTCGTCTGCAAACAGTTCGTTTATATCTCCATTTCTTTCACTTGCCAATAGCTGGGCAGAATAGCAGTAGAATAGCTATGAGGGTTCTGGCGCAAAATCTCATAAGATTTAACACAGGGGTCTAAATTTACTTTTCCGTCATCTTGGATTTCATGATTTGTGCCCCAACAGATAACCGTTCCATTACAACGCGTGGCTGTTCCAATATATCAACCAGCCGTTTCCACCACAAGAGATAGCCGTTGCAATTGAACGGCTACCCATTACAATTGAACGGCTTTCCGTTGCAATTGAACGGCTACCTGTTGCAATTGAACGGCTTTCCGTTGTGTCGGAAACTGCTGGCCGATATATTGGAACAGCCACCCGTTGTAATGGAACGCTTATCTGTTGGGGCACAGATCATGAAATCCAAGATGGCGGAAAAGTAAATTTAGACCCCTGTGTTAAATCTTATGGGATTTTGTGCCAGAACCATCATAGCTATTCTACTCATAGCATTCATCTTTTTCTTTGCTACCTTAGTGGCTCCGTCTAGGATTACTGAAAGCAGCAAAGGGCCAAGAGTATCAAGGGCATTCTTGTTAAATCGAATGATTGTTTTAAGTGTATTTCATTCTTCATTAATTGCTATTTTATACACAGTTTTTACAGCTTCAATGGTTCTTGTCTCCAATGACCTCCTTTCCAAAACTTTTCATTCAACATTTTTAAGTCCCGAAACCAAATGTGGATGTCTCTCTTTTTCTTTTTAAGTTTTCCGCTAGCTAATCTTATCGTAAACATTAAGTCATGTGTGCCTCTCGTACGTTTAAATCCATATTGCATGTATTGTTGTTTCTATTCTGGGCATTGAATTTTATTTTCCAGTATTCTGCCGAAAATCTTTTTTGGCACCTCTGATAGTGCGTTCTGTTTTTTTGTATGAACAATAACTGTTAGTGTAGCACTGGTTTCCATATCCACAATTAGGCTCGGTATACCATTTTTCCCTGCTATAAGTTAAGAATAATCCACATTGGGTCTTTATGGCCTTTGGAAAAATGTTATTCTAATGCCTCAAAAAAAAACATTAGGGATGGTGGATCATACTTTTCAAAATATAGATCACCTTATCCACAAATTTTTGCTTCTAAGTTTTATTTCTAATGAATTTGGACTTCAAATTTTATTTGTTTAAAACTAGAAACGCGTCTTATCGCGATCCGATCGGGATTGCTTCATTACATTGTGATATTCCCTACCATTGACTCTGGCTTTGAAATACCTCATAATCTGCTTTTTGGGAAAAACCAAGTTCAGCTTGTATTGACATCCAGTCCCATTCCCTCCACCATAAAATAATACCCTAGAAATCATCGCTAAAAATAGCTAAAAAAGTACAACCACAGGCCATTACTTTATACCCCTATTCGCGTCTCCGCTCGACGTTCTTCCACGCAAAAACAAATCAAACGAAACTCGCATATCGTGAATAACAATATAATATCATCCAGGGCTGTTGTTTTTTCCAATCGCACGACATTTTCCAAAACAAATGCCACCGCTCCGGCGTAGCGTAACATTAAATTGAATATGGCAAACTCGATAAGTATAAAACTTTCCCCTTTTTTGCCTACGCCCGGCAAAGAACGCGTGACAACTTCACGCCCTTCCCTCGCATATATTCACGCATTATCCTCTCAGACTTTGACAAGCTACGGAAGCGAATCCTCCACAATCGGGAAAAGCAAAAAAGTCGAGAAGAAGAGGGAAAAAAAGGAAGAGGTTTTTCACTAAAGTTGTTGTTGTTATTGTTGCCGTCATCGAATTCTCAGCGCCTTCTTCGATCGTAGAGAAACAACTAATATATAAACCCAGACGTCTCTCCGTCTAATCTATCCAAAGGCAACTGTGAATTATTTCATTTTCTATTTAAGACGCGATGCTCCTTGCAGGCAAGTTTTCGCACGTATCGGAAACTATCACGCTCAGATACGAGTTCATATAATAGAATCAATTCAATCTTGGTATGGAAGACGAGATGAAGGAAGGGACTACGAGATGGCGCCGGGAACTTCTGTCCGTCTGAACCGTGAAATACATATGTAAGGATAGTTAATACAAGCTGTCGGATTTCCTAGCGAATGTAAGTGTGTATAAATTGCATTGGAGAAAAGTTCATTTTTCACCTTCAAGTATATTTGCAGGGTATTCGTACTTCTGCGTTGAAATATTACACAGAGGTTTTCAAAAATAATAAAGTCAAGGTGAATTTATCGCCATTTTGTCATTTATTTAATTAGTTGATGAAGGAACTAAGACGGAATCAGCGACTTAGTGAATAGTTCTAGATGCGAGTGATAAAATAACTATTTCAAAAGAAAAAAAATATCTTAATGCTATGTTATACAGGGTTTTTTTGTAACGTTACACATAAGTATTTCCTACAGGTCACGTTAAGCGATATAGTGGGCAACCGGTTATACGTTAACGCGTCGTCAGTGTGAGAAAACAGCAATTCATTATTATTAGTGTCAAATGTTCTTTTATTAATTTAAGAATTCTTTATATTTATTCATACACCAATCAAGCATATTGAAAAGTAGAAAATTTATTTAAGTTATGAACAGGTAAAACAAAGACGAGAAGGTAGCAATAATAACGTGATACCACAAGAATACTAATTTAAAACGGGTTAGGGACATGTTTTCCGTCAATTATCTTGACGACCTATAGCATGTGCGCAAAGTATGCTCAATATTTTTAACAAATTCAAAGCAGATGGTTGTGTTCTTAGACAAAAATAAATAAAACCAATCACGTTTTAACAGAACACATCCTTAGAATATCCTAAGTTATGTAGAGGAACGGGTATGTAGGGTTGCTTTTAGATGTAAACAAACATTATGAAGTATCATACAGTTCGATATACAAAACCGTGAAAGAATTCAGTTGTAAACCATACAAAAAACAAATCATCGAGAGCTTTTCGAGGAAGATAAATTAAACCGAACAGATTTTCTTTGAAAAATACTAAATTTCCTTTCCATTAATCCATTAGTGATTGATCCTGTACAAATCCTTATGCACAAACCTGACACGAGCGTGGTACCCTCAAAAGATCAACTGATTTGTATGCAACCGATTGCTTTCTTTTGGGTTATCTGAAAAGTTAAGTTTATAATACCATGTAATGGTATTATGGACGAACTCAAAGCTCGTACACGTCCTGCTTATGATGGGATTAATCCAGGATTGCCTTGAGAGGCAAGGAGCACACGTCAAACACTTGCTGTGAAATCACACTTCACTGTTGTTATGTTGTTTTGTTTGTCTTAATTAATTGTTGGAATAAAATAATCTCTTGAGTCCAAATTGAAGTTTTGCACTTTCTTTGTTAAAAACATAATCAAATTCTTCATAGCTCTGTTTTGCCAACACAAATAATATTTCTGTACCAAATTCCACTACACTTTCGTAATAAATTTTAACAGTTTGGTAGTAGATTTAAAATTTTCATGGTATTGCGGAAATTTTTCGATAGAAAAAATTAATTCTAGTAGATCCTTTAAAACGTGCTGGCCAAAGATAATTAATTAATAATAGTGGCGTAATTGCACTGACCATAGATCTACACTGATGACCGGTTAACATATAACTGGCGCCTACCATCTCGCTTAACGCTACTTGTAGGAAATATCTGTGTGAAACATTACAAAAAAACCCGGATGTAGAGGGCGAACGACTTGATACACAAGCCCAAGTTGACGCAATGCACACGAGTGTTCATAGGACACTATTACGTAAATTGCTAGCATTTGTATTAAGCTTAGTAACATTGCTGTAGTAACTCCAATCACAATTAACCCAAAAACTAGAAACAAATAGAAATACGATTGTGAATAAACCAAGAGGACACTCATTTAACATCTCGGGGCCTATGAGGATGACTAACACAAGAAAACGGCCATCGGAGAATAAGTTTCTCACACACTTCAGGGGAGGAAGCCGATTCACACTCAAGATAAAATTTTGTGTTCATTGTGAATATTGTTTTAATGATTAAGTCGTGTAAGATTTTGTTGTTAGAACACATTACTGTAACTATACTTATAGGTAGATATACTCCTTCAATGATTGGTTGTTGCATGAATGTCTTAAGAGTTGCGTCATGTAGTGAGCAACTAAACAGTGTGTGATTCAGGTCCGATATCTCAGATCCGCATCGCCACTTTGGTGAATCAATAATCTTAAGCTTGTACAAATGGGATGGTTACTGACCGTATCCAAACTTAATTCTTTCAATCTTGGATCTGTAGAAACATGACATTTTACCATGGGCAAAGTGCGAGGGTCTGCAATAAATTGATGGATGTAGATAACCTGGCAAACTGTTTATCATGTCCCTATTGTCCAAATATATATGGTGGAAATACGATGTGTCAGGTGTTTATAAATTTTGGATATGTAATTCCTCTTTTCATAGTTCTGTAGGAACACGTACCTATCCAATTCTGTCGCATAACTAAATGCGTCACACAAACCAGGCAAGTTTTTTCTCCAATAGAGTGCGGTTAGATTTAAAGTCGTTAAGGTTGCATTATCTTGAAGAATAAATGGCGTATCATATATTTTCTATTCAAGTATTCGCTTAACTTCCAAAAATTGTCACCGCAGAAAAAGACGAGGTTCATTCGCTTCAAGTTGCAATGCACCGATTGGTGTTGATCTCATAGCACCCACCCATATTCGGAGGACTTTACTTTGTATAATATCTAACTTACGTAGATCTTTTGTGGATGTGTTGTAAATTGTGCAACCATGATCAATAGTTGTTCTTATGAACGCCTTATAAACATTTTCGTAATTATCCGTAAGAAATCTTTCCAATTACATCCCTCATCTGGTGTAGCTCAAGATTTCCGTTTAAGGCCACTTTTAACTTATTGCTGTTTTTATTTTGTATGAGTTGCTTTCCGTCCGCCCAGGACACATAATTTTCGTCTCCGTCCGACCGCGACAAGACAACATCCCGTCCTCGTCCGACCAGGACAAGACCCGGAACTCTTCCTCGCAAACCGTTCGTCTACATCCGATCACGACAAGACAGTGTTGTTTGTTGTTATAAGTACCACGCGGTACGTGTTAGGTGTTGCCTTCACAGCTTCGAAGTCCATTTTTCAAGTTAGGAACCCCTAAGTCTCTCATCCAAAACTCACGTCCTCATACATGGTCAATCAGCTAGGTATTTAAAATCGTATCGTAATCAATTCCTCTTATTTGAAATTCTCTTTTCTTTTAACTTTTTCTTTCCATCAACATCAGAGGAGACCCAACTTGAAGAGTCACAGCCGCGCCTAACTTGCGCGATACAGTAGTAATCACTGATTATGTTTTATTCATTATTTATTTTAATTTTTAATTCATTGCTTTTTTTAAATAAATGTAGTTTTCAGGGGACACTTCCGTTGTTTTACTTTGTTTAGTTACAAG
Source organism: Osmoderma eremita (assembly GCA_031763485.1). NCBI lineage: Eukaryota > Metazoa > Arthropoda > Insecta > Coleoptera > Scarabaeidae > Osmoderma > Osmoderma eremita. The sequence continues at coordinate 134,738 of JARFOC010000409.1, read as the reverse complement.
ATTCCTCAACCTGTGTTTACCAATTACATTATAAGTGATTATTTTATGTTAGTGTGGTGTTTCGTTTTTCCATGGACGTCACATATAACTATATGCATGGTCATAGTATTTCCCGCCAAGTACATCGCCAATATTTATCATAATGGTAATGGCCATTTTTTATTGTTTGATGGGCAAACACTGTGCGTTAATTACTTCACGGACGTTTAATCCAACAATAATTTAATACTCTGTTTAATGATGTTTCGCGTGGAATCTAAATGGCGGATATATCAGTAATAGTAACCACACTTTGTGAATAAATAAAATTTAATTACGGCTGTGTTCGATCTATTTCACGCTTTGGATAATATTTGTAATGTATATACCTATGTGAATTTGATTGAGGAGGCTTTACACCCTCAAGAAATAGTTTAAAATGCCTTTAAAGTAGGAAATGTGTATTTTTTAGTGCAAATGGTAACCATTGGAATACTTTTTCTTTAGAAAGAAAACTCTTTTTCAAAAGTAATAATATAATAATCAGATTTCGGATACACACAAATCGTATGCATTTCCTAGACCTTGATCAATAGCAAGCTGTGACAGTAAATTTGCATTATCTGAACACTGCAAACAGAACTACTGCATATTATAACAATGGCAGACATTCTGTATCCAAGAAACCTCACTTCAGTCAATATATGTCTTGTGCTGACGTGTATGATATAATGTACAAAATAACAATAACACTTTCTATTGTAAAGGGTGCTAAAAAGAATATGTCACATTGAAGGGAAATGGTGTGCTTTAAAATATCCAGAAAAGTCTTGACAAACATGAGTTTCTGAAATAGGGATCATTTCATGATGACCCACCGTCATCAGTAAAAAGAGTATTGGCAACAAAATTGGGGTCGTCAGCATCATTGCGTAGAAATCAAAAGCAAGTGGAGTAAAAAAGAAAAGAGCCAAACGTGCTGGATGATCAGGTGGTTTTAGGGTATTCAGTCGTCGTACGTGGTAGGGACAAGAGGAGCATTAATTTCTATCTAGGCTGATATTCTTCGTAAACTCGCTTCCGGGTTCTGCTCTACCCGTGCTAAAATTGCTTAACAATGTTAGAGTCAACAGACGTAGCGATAAATCGTAAAATTGCACATTAAATGTAAATTGCAAACTGTACATATGAACATTTTTCGAATACGATGAGAAAATGCGTTTCTTTTGCGATTGAAAAAAGAAATAAACGAAAAATGCACAACTGTGACAAAAAGGAATAATCCCCACTATGTTCCATATCCCCCATATGAAGACTTTCTGCATATTACGGGCCATACTATGCCCTCGTCAACATTTGTGACACATTATCAATTGATGTAGGTATAGGTTACGGTGGCTTAAAATAAATTTAAGTTAAAAATACCCCTTACCACCTTGTTGAGTAAATAACTCTGTATACATATTTCGCCAACTAAATTGCCATCCTCAGCAGAAAACTACAAAGGAAAATAATGTTAGACACAGCACTCAGATAGCAATGCAGTTTTTCGGCGCTCGAAGAGCTGCATTGCTATCCGAGTGCTGTGTCTGATATTATCTTCCTTTGTGGTTTTCTGCTGAAGATGGCAACTTAGTTACGTATACAGACTTCTTTACTCAACAAGGTGGTAAGGGGTATTTTTAACTTAAATTTACATTATCAATTGTCAACGGCGCAAAATGATGCGATAAAGGTCTGTTGATGGATTCGCATTTTTCTCTAATGCATTAGTTATCTTAATTTTTCATAGCCAGCCTTTTTTGTTTAATTTTTTGAGTGTAATTATACATTTTTCTTCTAATTTCAACAGGAATGTTTCCTAAATACGAAATTATTTTCATTGAGTTTATTTATTGCGTCCGCGATAGTCAAATATCGTTTTTGTGGATATTAAATAGTGTTTGCTATTTTTCCAAAATTATATTTTATATAAATAAAATCGCTCTTCGTATTTTGTATAAAATAGTTATTATATTGTATGGGACATATCCCATACAATATAAAAACAAAAAATATGGCGACCGGAAGTGTTTCCCACAACGAATCAAATGTACGCCTCTGTTACTCAACGTATTTCTCGCTGCTGGCCCACATACATCTTGACCTAAAGTCCGATCACTGATAATAACCCATCCCCATTAAATTTTAGGAACTGAAGAAACCACTAAGCATTGTTAAACTTTATTTTAATAATACCTGTCCGACCTTTCAACCGTAGTAGGTAGAATTGATTTACTTTTACCTGCCCATCAATTTCCCAGTCGGTGTTAAAAGAATGCCAACCTCTAACAATCTAACAATGTGAGGGACCTAGAACCTTAAGTGTACCGCCTCCAAATGAACAGGTGTGGGTATACATAATTTGTTTCTTTTTCTGGTAATGAAACATGGTTTCTTATTACTAAACTAATTAAAAGAATTGTCGAAATAATATTTTCCCAGAATTGAAGAAAAGAAGAGAACTCAGTACAACAACTGGAGCGTAAATTTTAATAAAGGAATTATTCCATTTAACCTTTATTGTTCGTCAGTCACTTTACACAGTAAAACTCTCACATTTATTTGAGTTTGTGTCGTTGAGAATTTATTTAAGTTGTTCATGTTTTACGAGCTACATCTCTTGTATCCTTATTTTAACACCATTATCTCAAATATAAAAATAATTTTGGTCGATTAATTTAAGTGTGGCTATAATATTTATTGTTAGTGTTGTAGAATACGTAGTCTACATTTGTTTTTATGAGAATTGACATCGACAGTATACTGAAAAAGGCCGAGACGTTATTACTTTAATGAAGTAGCGAGGTGGATCATAAATATGGTGTCACGATAGAGAAACATAAAAGGGATTACACTGAATTTATAGAAATCCTTGGCTTTATATTGCATCTACAGGATGACGTGTTAGTGTGACAAAGTTGGATATATCCGTTATCAAATAAGAAATAAAAGAAAGTTATTTACGAAAATTGTAGATAGTCTCAAAGTTAACATTTTAAAACTATTTTCATATATACAGGATGTTCCATATCACAAGGGTGATTAAAATATTTAGTCGCATGATAGTATGTTGGTAATTTTGATAAAAATATATATTTATTAAATGCGATTAATAATAGCCTATAATATTTCCGTCAAGTTTCTCCAAAGAATGCTTCAATAACGTTTGTTATGCGCGCGCAATAACTTAAACAACGGATCATTATTCATACTTTTTTTAAGTTATCCAAAAATTTTTTTTATGTTGTTTTTTTCTATGAAACATTCTGGCAGTCTTTGGTCGCAAAAGTTATTCTCCTGTTAGTATGAATAACGAAAAACCTTTAGCATATCTAGAAACAAATGATTGCAAAATGGCAGAACGTGATAAAAAAAAGGTGATGAATTATTTCATAGCAGATAATAATGATGACACTACTTTTGGAACGAAAATAGAAATCTCAAGTTTGTATCTGCATTTACCAAGATCAGTAAATCGAAATTTTAAAAAAAATCTAGGAGTTTACATCTCATAGATTTACGACAAGCATTGCTCGAAGAGCAACACTGTTGAGACATTATATATGTATGCTCATCATTCTAGTGTGTAGTTGTTCCTCTAGTTAACGACAGGAGTAGTTCCGTTCTTTGTTTAATTGATTTGACAGAGTATAAAAACATATATGTAGAATGTGTGTAGAAACATATAATATACTGTTTGCAATTATACATGTTCAGTTCTGAATAAAGCATGTACAAAATATAACACGTTATGGGCCCAGTGGTAGACAATAATCAGTAAAAGTAATAAAAGTGCAGGTGTTGCAAAATATCGGTGTTCGTTATCCCAGATAGCTAGAAAATGGCTTCCGGAGGTGATATGTGGTCCTCAATAAAAACTCCGCGGCAATGAAAACTACCATATTTGGGTTTTCGCGATAAGGAGCTTGTTGGAGCTGAATGGTTTAGAGGAATGTATAATCAGTGGTACTAATGGTGAAACAGATGCTGAAAAGATTAAGAAAGCAAAAGCTCCAATTACATTAAATATAGTTAGATGTAGGAATATATGTCCATGTACAAAATGCTACTACCGCTGCTGAAATGTGAGAGAAATTAAAGACATTGTACGAAGATTCAGGTCTCACACAAAGAATTGGTCTATTAAGGAAATTAAATCACAACAAATTTAGAAATTTGTGAATCAATGACAGATTATGTTAATCAAATAATAGGAACGGCTAATAAGTTAACCGCCATTGGTTTCATTGTAAGCGATGAATGGCTAGGTTCCATTTTACTAGCTGGGTTGTCCGATGAATGCAAACCTATAATTATGGGGCTTGAAAGTAGTGGTGCACCGATTACTGGTGATTCAGCAAAATCAAAATTAATGAATGCTGTTTTAGACAAAGGGCATGATAGTGCATTTTTTGGAAAAGGTCATTTCAAAGGAAGTGAAAAGAAACAAGAAGTTAAAAGCAATACAGTTAAATTTAAATGTTATAACTGTGGCCGAAGAGGACATAAAGCAAGAGAGTGGTGAAGTAAATCAAGACCCTACAGTGATAAAAACTTTACAAAATCAACAAAAATAGCTAAAGGCGCATTGACTGCGGTTTATTTATCAAAGAATTATTCCAAAAGTAAAGATGAGTGGTATATAGATAGCGGTGCATCACAACACATGACACCAAATCAAAATTGGCTTGAAGAAGAGGAAAAATGTGCAACCGTTAGTGAAATTATAACTGCAAATGACAAGAAACTAAGTGTTTCAAGTGCGGGAAAGTTGACAGTTAAACTAAACAATAATTGTCAAGATGATATAAATGACGTTTTGCATGTGCCAGAACTATCAGCAAATTTATTATCGGTTCCACAAATTGTCAATAATGGCAATACAGTGCAATTTGACGCAAGTGGCTGCTCAATCTTTGATGGAAACAGACAAAAAATTGCTAGTACTAAACCGGTTGATGGCGTATATATATAACTTCATGGAGAAAAGGTCAAATGTATGTTAGCAACGTCTACAACTAACAATGCATTGACTTAGCGCCGAAGACTGGGGCATATCAATTACAGCGATTTATGCAAGATGAGGGATGGAGTTGTTGATGGAATCAAATTTACTGGAAGCGGCGAAGAGTTAAGGAATTGAGAATAACAACGTCCAAATTACCCAAATTCATATCCGAACAGTCTACAAGATTCATGTAGATCCCTCATGAGTTTCGACTACCGCAAAGAAAATTTACCAATTCAAATCATGATAGAGGTTTTTTTTTTAATTAAAATTTACAATCTACATCACAAGGAGTATTAAGTAAATTTGTTAAAGCATTTGGCTTGGCAAAGAAATCTTCACTGGCATCTTTTCGCGTCACTGGCTGTCAGTGTTGCCGTAGAAACCTGTTTGCCCAAGTTTTGAATAAATTTCCCTGTACAGATCTTCTGCCCGCTAGTGAAGGTGTCCCTCAAGCCGATGTTGATATTTAGTTGAGACCATCGACATTTCATCCGCTGCAAATGGTATTTGGAGGTCTTGATGTAACATTTAGTACCTGATAATACCATGGAGTTTTGACAAGCATGCCCAGAGCTTTGACCTGCAAACTTTGTACAGTTTTTATTTTGGTAGGTTTAGCGCACTCCCATAGTTGAATCTTGCAGGACGACGTAGGCATTGATTTGCGTAGGAAAATCCTGTTTTGCGTACTTAACTTGGATTTTCATCCCATCAGCCAGTACGTTTGTGTAAGCTTGAGAGCTTTCGCTTTCATGACATGTTTATTCAACATTAGTTGTAGATCCATCTGTAGGCCTAAATATTTTACGTCAGGTTTTACTGAAATAGGAGTTCCATTGATGCTTTTCCCAGTAAGCAAGTGTTGGTTTTTTTTTTGTGAAAATTACCTGGACAAATTGAGTCTGGTTTTTCTTTATTCGCCATCTGTTATACCATTTATGAAGTATATCGTGGTGGATTCGCATATTATCTCAAGAAGTAATAGGTTTGTTGTGTATTTTGAGAAAACGACTATATTATGGGAAAACGCAACAATCAATGTATTGTCTGTTTCAGGCAGATCCATATTTCATGTAAGGAACAGAAGAGGCGCTAACACACCCTCGTCTGATACACCAGAGTTGATAATGATAAAATTAGTAATCAAATTTGAATTTTGACTGAAAAGAGCTGGGCTATTTTATAAAAATGTTTGCATAGGTACTGTTACAATACAAAACCTGACACTTACCAAAACTTACAGGTTAGCTTTACTGTTGAAGATGGCAACATCGTTACCGAAATACGTATTAGGTTTGTTTGGGAGAGGTATTATGAATCTTTATTAATTGGAGACAGAAATAATTTAAAGGAAGTGGATTACACAAATGAACCGGCCAACCAAGTCGTGCTGCATATAACCAACTTTACTTAAAATATATGTGAATGCAGCAACGAGGGATTGGAGAAGGAAATATGTTGCGATGGGTGAGTTTCTCGATGAAGAGCATGTATTGCTATGATCCTTATCAGCATCTTGTAGTTTCATTGTTATTGTAAATTTTCCTGAGCCAGGAAGCAATCGCTACCATCGAATTGTTGATCATCTGGGTTAATTGAATACGCGCAAGATTGTCACCTATACGATTGGTATTTGAAATTTAACATTAGAGATTCCATTAATATCCGAGGCTCAACCGGTGAAGACGGTCTCTGTTTGGTAGGGAGTAAGGGTAATATGAGTCCAGCCAGCGACAAGAAATGGGCATAAATAATGTTCCTAGATCAAAAAATACTTTATTGCTTTTATAACTTGTAAATTAACACAAACTATTATACATCACACAACACTACACCACAGAGGGGTTTTGAACTAGTTTTACGCACCACATCACGAATCTACCATACGAAGAACGACACGCCAATGGAATTCGTCAACTCCAAGTTGTGACCACAGAGTCTCCAGGGCGCTCAAGAAGGCCATATACAATACAGTGAATGTACCATTCGACGATGCAATAACATCGTAGTACCGTAGTATAGTAAGGGATTGCCGTGGCGACGATGACAGGAATTTTGGATGGTTGCGAGAGTAACGGGGAAAAATAAAATGAACAGATTTGAAAAATAGAAAATTAGAACAGTCAGATAAAGTTAAGTTCGTGAGCAGAAATAAAGAGAAATGGTAAGAAAAGATAGTGATAAGGAGTGAGGTGAAAGAAGTATTGGAAAGAGAAAAAGGAGGGACAAGGTCGTAGAGAAGCGAGAAGTGGGTGGAACACCTGATCACACATACACAAGTTATATTTTATAAGGTATTTGATATTATTTCATTCGTTAAATTATATGTGCGTATTAATGGTAAAGTAACGTTTTCATAATTATATTTTCAAACACATCTTTAGGTTTCTTGATATAATTTTAGATAAATTACAATTTTTGATTAAGTCATTAAAATATTAATTTAACAATTGTCAATTATTAACCTTTCAGAAAATGCCAGGCTCGTGTCAATTTGACATGTACAACAGAACCTAAGTTTGTAATTACTATCATTATTTAAAATTCATTGCTAAATTATATTATTAGCATTTTGGAACATAGCAATATATACATATAAATTTATATAAAATTAAATTAATTAATATATTATTTTATTAATATATATATATATATATATATATATAAATTAATTAAATTCTTGCCAATTGTGAGGTCTCGGTATTTGAGTGTCTTACGCCATAAAAATTGACTAATAATAATTTTCATCGTTCCAGAAAAAACACCAAGGTTACTGCCTAAATCGTCATAGACAAAAATTAATCAATAAGGAATTATTCAAACTCTTCCGAGAAAGGCGAAAACAAGGATTTAGATTGAAAAGGAAAAATAGCATTTGACCATTTGCTTCACTTTCAGAGTCCCGTTTGCCACATTAATTATTCAAATGAGTTCCTAAGCCTTCGCATAGCAAATTATCTGTTGTTGACATAGTTTTAAAATTCAGCAGCCACCGTGTTAAGCACTAATTAGTCGCCTTTCGTTTTTATCTGGTCACAAATTACACAAAGCAAACTGAAAACGAGCGTGTAGGGGGGACGCGACACCCAATGTGGACAGAAGTTCTTATCATCGACTGAAAATAAAATACTTGGAGGAGTGGGTACGGTTTATTTTATTTCTAACAAAAGGTATTTGTTCGTCGGAGGCGATCTTTTTCCATTTAATGACGCTGTGGTAAAAATACTGGTCTCTGGACGACCGTGAGAAGAGTCAACATTACAACCCCTACGCTAAAGTTCCATCCAACTTAATTTCAAGAAATTGTAGCGACCTCTTCTTCATTATTCCTCCTACATTAAACTGCACTCAACAATACATCTATCCAATATGAAAAAAGAATGGAAACGTGTATCTTAGATATTATGGGCGTAAATAGGTACTGTATGTTGTAGACTGCAGTAAAGAAAATAATCTCTTGATTGATACAGCTACATTCTCTTAGACAATTGCATATTCACAAACTCGTTTACTTCCCTAGTGTGTATTAATTTAAGCATGACTAATTTCGCAAGGAATTTTAATGCGTACATGAAACTAACACAGCTTCCTTAGCTAATATGTCTATTATAAGTACGAACAGAAATGATTTGCAATTACTTATTCCTTCTCGTACAAAAAAGAAGCAACCTATTACTAAATAAGTTCCATCTACTGGCTTGTTGTTAGGAGACCAAAATCCAATGAACACCGAAGAAATATTTAGAATGAACTAAGCTTACTTTCGATATTCTCCATTATTATTGATGAAATTAAAGCTAACATAATTCTTGGATTGACCTGAAGTTCTGCTTTTTCGATTATACGTACATGAAAAAACTGACCACATATCAATTGATTCTTTGACTTTCACATAAATACATACTATTTGTACTAAATTTTACAAGTAATATTAATAAATTATTCTTAAAATTCATTCTGTAAAGAAAAAATGCTCCAAAATTAGCAATTAGTGAGTTTTTCTAATTATTCTCATAATTGCCACTGTAAATATCAATTATTTTTATGTTAATAGTAAAACGGGCTTACATTTCAAACATTCATTTCATATCTACACAAATTCCATGGTTGTAGATTAAAGATATTAGATCACGAATAGAGTGACAAAGGAATCTGGAAAGATAAAGATATGTGCAGAAGACTGAAGATAGAAAATAATTCAAATTAAAAGTACCTCCGAATGTAATGTAGTATGTCATTTTTCCATTCAGAGAAAATGTTGGGAATTTTTCCTACAATTGAAGATATTTGAATATACACGTAATTCATCCCTGAAAAAGTTCCCTAATTTCTTAAGTTTTCTTAACGAATTCTGAATAGGTATTTGTACAATGAGAGAGTGTGAAAAGGAACATTGGATTTTAAAAATATCTAAAGAACTGCTCGAAAAACAAGTAAAATTGGTACTTTGTTTTTTACCGCTGGTATCAGCTCAGGGGGAAGCTAACTGAGTAACTACACACTACAAACTCAAGCGATTCACTTGTTACATAGAATAGGTATTCCTGGACCTACGCAATATATATCCAAAACAGCAAATACAGAAACTATTAAAAAAGGAGTTATATAAACATCACAACGAACTGTTTATGCATGTCGTGAATCATTTTGTATTATTCCATGATTTCTTATATAAATATTATAACGGCGTTACTTAAAGGTTCAACTTAATAAAATAATAGTTCTAGAAAATATACTCTACTATAGAAGGGAACAAACAATAGTAAAATTAAATCCATTATGCCACCAACCAAATTTGTCTTTTAGTTATAAGATTACGCCAAATCCCAAACAAATTATGTTAAATTCGCAAAAAAAAATTGCAATAACAGTCGCTGATCTTTTTAATCCTTTTATTTTAATTTAATAAATTTTGATAGGTGATCAGAAAGTTTTTACCTCGACCGCTGGTTGACTGGACATTTGATCAGTTATCGTAACCTTTAGAGACCACTCTATCCTGAAAACGCCAGTTGCAGTAGTAGGGAGTCGTCGTGCTGACTCTTTGTTCATCTTATTTTTACTATTTTGATTTAATTTCCATATATGTGTTTATCTAACATGACACGGTTCAATTCGGAAAACCCTCATGACTGAGATACTGGCAGTAGACCCTTCTACGACATTTAAGTTTAATAACCTTGTCCATATTGGAGTTGAAATTAAAATTATAATAAAATTAATTATGGCGAATATAATCAATGTGTTTCCATTCTACCAGGGATGTCCGGTTACTAAGGTGCTTTTGTGAATTACAGACTATTTATTTATAGCAATCAAACATGCATCAAGTAAAAGCGTGAACTGTTTAGCTACTTTTCAACATAATCGCCGCCAATATTAAGGCACTTATCCCAACGAAGCACAAGCTTCTGTAAACTCTCTTTGTAAAAGGTGCGATCCAAATTTGTAAAATACTGCCGTACTTCCTCTTGAACTTCGACGTCGTCTTCAAACCTCTTACGCGACAAATGAGCTTTCAACGGGCCAAACAAACGAAGATCCGAAAGAGCCAGGTCTGGACTATGTGGCGGATGGACAATAACTTCCGAATTGTGGTTCTGAAGCCAGCCAAAGCTTTTGTTTAATAGAAGTTCTGAATTAGCATTCAGTATTACTCGTGACTATAATTAAATAAAATTTTTTGATCTGATGAGTGCAAAAAATTTCTTTAAATGATCCCAAGAAGTGCTCAGTGGGGTTTAGGTCTGGGAACTAGGGGAGGAGAATTCGTGGATGCTACATCTCTGTTCCACCAATCTGGTGCCTGCATCATGGGAGTCTTCGTGTTGAGGAATTTTATATTAGCCCATTTTAGGTTATAACTTCAAGTTATAACGACTTGCACTCCTAGTACAGCAGATTTTTCTTCTCCTAAAAAATTGATTCAAATGGAGTAGCTTTCGTGGGTAACGCCTTTGGTTTTATTGGTGCAAGTGTGAATCAATCACTTTTTCTACAAAGCAATTTTTAATTTCAAAAAACGTTTATACGAGGGCATTCCAGAAAACAGTACCCGCTTACATATAACTAAATGAAAAATTAGGGAAAATAAATAATGATTTTTTTAAATGAAAATAATACATTTACTCACTTTTCAATGTAGTCGCGGCCGTTGTTGAGACATTTTTTGTATCTCGAAACCAGTTTGTTCCTGCCTTCCGCGTAGACCTCTACCGCCGAAGGAGCCGACCAATGCTGTACACTTGTCCTTAAATCATCATCACTTTGAAAACGTTCTCCAGACAAAAACTCATTGAGTCGAGTCAAGTCAGGGCTATGTAAGGTGGGCAGAAACCTCCCACTTGAACTTCCGAAGAAGATCAGCCGTGTGGGGACGAGTATTGTCGTGCAAAATCGAAATGGCACTTATCAGCATGCCCCGCCTCTTGTTTTGGACGGCCCTACGAAGCTTCTGAAGTGTTTTCGCGGTATGTGTACGCATTAATGGTCGTCGCTTGGGGTAGGAAAGGCCTCTTCGGTCCCAGAACACTGAGACCATAACTTTTTCATGAAGAACGACTATTTAAACTTGCGCGGCCTTGTTGGAGGTCGTGGATGATGCCACTCCATGAGCTTGCGTATTGTATTAGGTGTGAAATGCCACACCAGGCCTTCATCCCCATTAATAATAGTCAAGGAATACAACGTCCCGTAACGAGTCAAAAACGTCAGCGCGGCACTCATGCGCGTGGCCTCGTGCTCGTCGGTAGGCATTTTGGGCGTCATCTTACGCAAATCATTCTATAATTCAGATGGCATGACAGGGTTTCTTGGAGCAATGATTGTAAAATATCAGGAACTGCTTACTGATTTCTTTCAGCTTTATGCGTCGATCTGTGCAGATGAAATCATCGACACGTTTCTTCAGATCGTCGGTGATAAGCGACGGCTGACCTGACCGCTCTTCATCGTGCACAATATCTCTTCTGTCTTTGAAATATTCAACCTAACGCCTTACAGAGGACTCATCCATTGTTCCCATACCATACTTTTCAGTAATCCTGCGACGAATTTCGTTTGGACGGTCTTTTTCTGCATTCTAAATCGGATCACGGATCGCATTTCGCAGGACTTTCTATCTTATGCACCATTGTAAACAGTCATAAAACTCACACCACGCACCGGAAGAATTTCAACTCTTTTTCTCCCGCAAAGCTGCGACGCAACTATTGACATCTGCGCCATTTTGCTTTCAATAGAATCAATAGCGCCATCTGTATGACTAGACAGGTACCATTCTCAGGAATGCGCTCGTATTTATTCGAATTTAATTGAGGCAAATAGGTGACTCGAACAACTTAATTTATTTGAAAACTTTTCTTAATACATTGAAAATATATTGATCATAAGGAAATAGCATTTTCTGATATGATTTTTTACAAGGAAATTCCTATCCAGTTGTTAAAGCGTTTACTCGAGTGTAACTTTTCAGAACTATAATACATTGTAGAAATGTTTTCCGGAACAACACCCGGAAAACATTTCTACAAAGTGCTCACCGTTATTATTTGCCATTGTCACTCTAACGGCATTAGAAGAAAAATTCACACAAGCAACGCTCGCAATTAATGGAACATGAAACATTTAAATAATTCGATAATGACCCACCGCATGTAAAGTTCAACGTTACATGGAAACCGTTTAATAAATTATTATGGTAGTATAATATAATAGAGCGGCAAAACGAATAAGATTCAGGGTATAATCCAATCTTCTCCGAAGCCCCGGAGTTATTATGAGCTATAGTGGATTATTGGTACTGGAAGTAAGCGCGGTTACTGAACAAGGCCATCGCTTTGTGTATGTTCCGGCCATTTCTTGTCATACCAGTCACATACCATGATGCTAAATATAATAAAACGAGTATTACTGCCGGTACGCTAAATAAAGAAATCCCCGAGGCTTGAACTTGATCTTGTATATACATACGTTCTGCAACACAAGGTCAGAAATTGCTAACAAAAAAAAATCTCCTAAAAAAAGATACTAAACATTCTCCAGAAAGGTCTTATAAATTTGCAAGCATAAGTGTGCATTATATAACAAGATGCACATTTTTTTATTTAGGAAATTAGGATCGCAAAGACATCGTTACAATGTCAACCATTAGTCTTCCTGCCTTAAAAACAACACCTCAATTTTAGACCCACTTATATTTTAATTATAGATAGAATAATATGTTCCATTTATTAGATGTTATACTACAAAAGATGATCTACTAGTCAAATACTATTTATTACGGTGTTGCAAACACGCATTCGAGATAGTAACCTGTCTGAGCTGCTGGGAGTAACCGAGTAGCCACCCAACTAGTAATTAATAACACCTTTAATTACATATTTTTAACACATACTATTACGGACTTATTAAGGCACGGCAAAGAAATTAATCCATTATGGTTATTTATTACGATTCGAAAATACTGATATAGCCATATACAATTAGTCCAATATGTTTCTTTTTAATAAGACCTTCCAAATATGCGTTTTTTATTATTCAAACAGTTATTGGACAACGTAATTGACAAGTTATGTACAGCTAATTAATAATACATAAATAATACAATAAAAGCCAACATTTATATACTGAGTCTGAAAGATCAGCAAAGCAAATATGTGGTTGTACTAACGACATACTATCACAATGTCTCATAAATACGAGGGATGTCCGGTTACTAAGGTGCATTTGTGAATTACAGACAGACTACTTTATTTATGGAAATCAAACATACACTAAGTAAAAGCGTAAAAGCGTGAAGGCACTTATCCCAGCGAGGCACAAGCTTCTGTAAACCCTCTTCGTAGAAGGTGCGACCCAAATTTGTAAAATGCTGCCGCACTTCGTCTTGAACCTCGTCGTCGTCTCCAATCCTATTACCCCACAAACGAGTTTTCAATGGCCCAAACATAAAAATCAGAATCAGACAATAACTTCCCAGTTGTGTTTCTGAAGCCAGGCCTTCGTCTGATTTGAGGTGTTCGGTCTTGCATTGTCATACAACAACCTGATTCCTCTCGTCAATGTTCCTCTTAATATCTGCCGAATGGCTTCATGCAGTTTTAAGAGAATTTGACTGTAAATATCGCTGTTAATTGTCGCTTTCGGTTGTAAAAACTCTATGCGCGGAATGCCTTGCATATCCCAGAACACAGTTGCCATTGTCCCTTTTGCAGACTGCTGAATTTTGAACTTTCTCGGTGTTGGTGAACTCGGATGTTTCCACGTCATCGAATCTTTTTTGATTCGGGGGTATGGTGGTGTTCCCACGTTTGGTCCCCTGCAACTATACTCTAGAAATTCGTGTTTCTAACGATAGCGCGTTAAAAGCTCCATTTCCGCATTCGTTGCATTTTGTGTTGGTCGGTCAACAGATTTGGTGTCCATCTCGCGCGCACTTATCGATAGCCAAATTCAGATACAATTTCACTAACAAAGAATTTAGGAATTTCGGTCAGTAGAGCAATTTCCCGTATTCTATACCGACTATCTTCTCAAATCAGCGTATCGACCTTTAATTGATTCTTATCCGTTTTCGTTGTTGATGTTATTTTTTCGCAGTGCAGTGTGTCCACTTTTCAACTGTTTACACCAACCGCAGAAAAACGAATGACCGTTCGCACTTCAAACTTGTAGTATGTTTCCATGGGAACTGACATTGTGGGGTTATCACTGCACACGTTGTACTGAACGTAAGCCAATGACAATATCCACCTATGCAGTACATATGCACATCGAAAATGCGTGCAAGTTTCAACCTGATCGGCGCGACATAGACGGTGCGTCGCGCAAACGTATCTTAGTAACCGGGCATCCCTCGTACATGGAAAGCATATCCGTAAACATTTACCATTTTGAAAAATGAGTTCTAAATGACATGGGGTAACCCGGTCCTGTACGTACCATCCTTAGGTAATTCTAACGCAAAAGGTTCTTAAGGGTGATCGGAGATGGGTGCGGTATTTTACTTTCGTTGGGTATTTCAACGTATTACCGATTGTTATAGTGAGGAAATGCTGTAAGTAAAACTTTAAGCCCATACAAACTTGAAATTCATAAACTCGAATTTAAATGAAATATTTAAGTAATCAAGTAAGTATTGTATTATATATATATACAAAATTAGAATTATCAAGAAATTTGTATTGCAATTTTAAGAAACAATTTATAAGTCATTTTAATGTTATTTGAATCAGCTATTAAAGTTTTTGGCATTATTTGCTTCAAATCGCCACATGTATATCTAAAATCAAAAATATATATTTTTGGCAATTTATTTATTGATTTCTCTCGTGTGGGCCATGCACTATCATAACAGCGACAAATACAAATAGGATGGAGTATTAGCTTCAATATTTTTCAAATAGGTTCGAGAAGACGGATATGCATATGAGCTTTAAGTTTCCGTGGTAACCGAGTCTGTTCAGATGATCTTTAGAAACCGATAGGTAGCGAATCAGTCAACATCTTCCTGTGTATCTTTCTTTTACCTCGCGAAGCGCATTTCTTTGCTCTATTATTAATCTCCACTTCTTTCGTCCACATACTTTCTCTCTACATTCATTTATGTTTAATGCCTGCGTATCCTCTTCTACCTGGTCTCTCCATGTCAATTTCGGTTTCCTTCTGAGTCCTTTCCCACCTGGTATTCTGATTATGCTAGTGCGTTAATTGTGGCATCGTTCTTCCCTATGTAAAGATGGCGACCTCATCTAACTCCATAAGACTTACAAATGTCACTATATCTTTTCCTTTCAGCAGGATTTCTATTTCATGATGGATTAGTGGTGTAAGTTCATCCTCTTCGTGCCTCCTCAGGTCCCATACAGTTCTGGTAAAATTTCCCTCAAATTACTACCTCCTCTTCTTCTTTCTGTCATGGTTGCTGTTTCCGTAGGGTATGTTACAATGATTCTTACTATAGTCTTAAATAACACGTCTTTTTTCATCCCTGGCTCCAGAACCAACGTTTTATTTAATGCTCCTGTTTCGCGTATCAGTCGGTGGGATAATATACATTTTGAGGTCATTTTTATTTAAATGTATTAAGAGTTAATGCATTTTATTTTATTATTGCTCTTTGTAAATTTTTCTATAGTTCTTATATATATGTTATTTTTTTTATATATGTTTATATTATGCCGTATTCATGTATACATTTCTTTAATTGTTTGTTGATTGATTTACCCCGTAAAAGGATCTTCTGTTGGGTAATTGTAAATAAATAAATAAATGTTTGAACTTATCCAGATATAACCTCTTTATCCTCCACTACTTTTGTTTGCATAAATATAGCACATTCATATTCTCTGTCTTATCTGTCTTCTCGCGTTTTACCAATATTGGTGTCTCAAGATATTAAATTGTCTTTACTTCTCCTAATTTCTATTGTCCAACTATTAAGTTTGCTACGGCTTATAATTTCTGTCGCAATGCATATATCTTGCTTTAATGTCATTAAACCTTTTGCGTTAGCGTTCGCCAAGATATTGAACAAAATTGAAGTAGTGAGCCGCTACATTTAACGCGTACTTTTTCTTTTTTCATAAAGTTCACAGAGCAAGTGGAAAATATGCGATAAATACTATGCCCCCGTACAGTCAGGTATATCAAAGAAGGGTCGAATGGAGTCATTGCTAGATCAATGTATATCATAAATGAACGGATTATAGGCGGGTGACCAAAGCAATCAATTACCCATTTAAGGAGGGCATGTATGTAAGCTAGGGATTATTTGCTAAATTAAAACCAAAAGAGCTAATGAAATGTGTTTCGCAAAAATGTCCAGGGGCTATGAAAGATGATCTGATAATACAGAGCAGAGAATGTTATGCTAATTCTACTACACTTGAACAAAATATTTATAGTAACTTGCAGTTTATTTTAACATAATTTTTTAGTTACATTGACCAAACGGTTTTTTACTAAACATTTTTTCTCACTCATAATCCAGTTGCATTCCAATGCAAGTTGTTGAGTGGACAAATTCAACATTAACAAAAATATATAAAATATATTTACAAACATGTTCATTATATTAATAATCCTAAATGCATTGGGAACTTCACTGCAAGTAAATCTTAATTTAACAAAATGATGATTTTACAAAAAAGGAAAACATGTACAACTTTGAATTTGAACAAAGTTTCAATTGATTCAATTGATTGTTCCTAGAACGCCACTATCATGTGGCGTTCTAGGAACAGCTTTGTTATCGGGGTCCTACCCTTGACGTTATTTTTTCCTTTGTGGTTTTTCTGCTGAGGATGGCAACTCAGTTGCCGCAATACGTATTCAGAATTCTTTACTCAACGGGGTGGTAAGGGGTATTTTTTAACTTAAATTTATTTTAAGCCACCGTATCCTATACCTAACCTATTTCAATTGAGAGGTAAGAATTTTTAGAAGGAAATTTTACCAATTTATTTGGGAAGTATAACAAATATATTATTGTGTGTATTACTTGGAGTGATATAAGCTTTTCTTACTGCGTAAATAAATATCATTTTTGCGGAGTTCTAAAGTATATTAATATAACGCTAATTTAAAAATAGGAGAGAATGTGAGAAGGTTTGAAAGAACAGAAGAAACGAGATACACTTGTAAAACCAATCAAAACCTCTGAACTTACACTGTATTTAAGAAAACTAAGAAGTAATATTTACTAGCCCAGGACATTTCAATAAGGGAAAATTCTATAGTTAAACAGCTGTCCTTAGTGAAGCTTTATCTAGACTCTAGAGGGTAACGCATTAGTGTGGCAAAGCTCGATATATCCGTTATCATAAAATAAATCATAGTTATTTGCCAAAATTGTAGACAGTCTTAAACATTTCAAAATTATTCTCATATATACAGGATGTTCGATATCACCAGGGTGAACGAAATATACGTTTTCTTAAATGTAACATACTATATATTATTTCAGATTTAGATTAAGCTCATGCCTCGCACCTCCAATCTACAATTCCATGGCTTTATGCAGCGTGTTTCATTAGCTATGGTCAATTTTATGTGCAAATCACTGTAAGTTCAAGGTCTTCTATACTGCAATCAACACAGTCTGAAATTTTTCTTTTGCAAGAATTGGTGTTTTATATTGGCCCACTTTTATAGCAAACTGACGTTTCTGCAACATTGTCAAAACTGAATACAGTCCGAGTCAAAACTCAAATACATTCATTTCCCAATTATTTTAAATGGATCATCCTGTATGTTATATCATAAAAATATAGAATAGTTTAGTTATTTTCATTTTTATTAGGCACTCTCTATATCTAAAGTCATTAATTTCAAGGACATTTTAAAGTCTTTTTATAAAAGTGAGAAAAATCACAGTGAGACATTCTTCATTACTAACTAGGAGATTAAGTAATTGGATCACATTTTTTGGAAGGACGAGCGAATGGTCAAGTTTAGACTTTTTAGAAAGCTGTTATTGGAAAATGTTCCCCTAAATGTGGTATCTGCACGATGGAGCTTCGTTACACCACACTAGGTTAATACACATTCATTTAAACACACATTTCCCTGAAAGATGGGTAAGAGGAGGGGAACCAATTGAGTGACTACCTCGATTACCGGAGTTCACTAAAATGGCCTTCTTCATGTGGTCATATATAGAAAAAACATTGTAAACAACCCCAACTACATGAGGTGATATGAAAAGCAGAATAGGAGAGGAAATCTGGAGTATTAATTAAGAAATGTAAGACAATCGCTTGAAGAACGGCTACAATGTTGTATTGGTGCATGAATCATATCATTAGTGTAAGTTATAAATGTATGTATTTTGTAGTTATATTAAACATTAGTTGTCATTTTTCCATGACCAACTTTTTAAAAACACTATAAAATATCTTAGTAATTAATGACTTTAGGTATAGAGAGTACTTAATAAAAATGAAAATAACTAAACTATTCTTTCTTTTTATGATATAAAATACAGGGTGATCCGTTTAAAATAATTGAGAAATTAATGTATTTGAGTTTTGACTCGCCCTGTATTCAGCTTCGACAATTTTGAAAAAGAATGCTACTTTGCTATAAAAGTGGGCCAATATAAAAAAACCAATCTTGTAAAACAAAACTTTCAAACTGTGTCCTTTGCAATAAGCAAGACCTCGAACTTAGAGTGATTTGCATATAAAATTGACCATAACACGTTGTATAATGCAATGAAATTCTAGATTGTGGGTGTGAGGCATGAGATTAATCTAAATCTGAAATAATATATATTGTGTTCCATTTAAGAAAATGTATGTTTGGTTCACCCTGGTGATATGGAAGATCCTGTATATATTGAAAATAATTTTAACATGTTAAGTTTAAGACCGTACCATATACAATTTTCGTAAATAACTTTTTTGATATATCATAGGATAACGGATATATCGAGGTAGGTTGGGTATAGGGTACGGTGGCTTAAAATAAATTTAAGTTAAAAAAATACCCCGTACCACCTTGTTGAGTAAAGAACTCCGAATACGCATTTCGGCAACTAAGTTGCCATCCTCAGCAGAAAAACCACAAAGGAAAAAATACAATGTCACGCGTAGCACTCCGAGAACAATCCTGTTCTTAGAACGCCACTATCAAACATTACTCTTTCCCGCTTTTAACCTCTATCTTATATACTACTTAATCGTTAATCATCGTGCAACGATCGGCAATGATCGGCTAATTAATACTAAGTAATTGTCAACAGGGACCAGTAAAAATTAGGTACAATGAAATAACAAAAACCGACAAGCAAGGGTTAATATATTCGGGTTATCAAAATGCAAAGTATATACAAACACAACGATGCAATTATTCTATTACGGATAAACATGCATTACCTAAATTGATAACCTCAATGAATATAAGAATCTTGCATTCGCTCTAAATTTGTATACACCTGCCATATAATTTATTCTAGGGGATCTTATGTATATAAATCCTTCTATATCTATTTTTACAATAAAAGGCTATATATATTGCTTGTCTTTCATTTGAATTATGAATCTCACAGGCACAACAGATACAACATTGATTCTACCCTTGTAACCATATTAGGACATTGGTTATAAGGGTAGAATCAATGTTGTATCTGTTTATGCCTGTGAGATTCAAACGAATCATGCATTAAAAATAATAAGCTACAATAAATATGTAAATATTCATTGCGGTCTGTACACGTTCACAGTAGGTTTTGTACATTAAAACTTATATTTATATTACATAAAATTAAATTTCTTTCTTTCTTCTAATAAGCAGTGGACTTTGACAATGTTATATAGCTTCTTAAGTGGTTACTACCTCGCAAATTTCCGCTTTACTGATAGTCATTATCGGTTATTTTTCTTACAGTCTTTGAAATTTGCTGTAAGTACTAAAAACAATCCCCTGACACCATTTAGATACCTGTCCATTCATTCTATATATAAATTAACAATTAACCATTATAAATTGAGTACTTCCTCAGAATAAATAAATTTATATAACACCCATGATTGCATACAGCAGCAGTGTGACCACTTTAATATGCAATATCTAACATAAGCCTTACATAGTTAATTGAAATTTAATGCAACATATGCCAATTATCATTACATTAACGAAAATACTAATTAAATGTGTGCCCCAAGTAATGTCTTTCTTGTGCTTCCTATAATAATTTTATTAACCGTCAATTACTTCATTTATTTAATTTGCTGTAAATGATAGGAAATCTATAGCTTGTATTTAAAAACGACATTAATATAGCTCCAAATCAGTAACAATAGAGTAGCCGCTAAATTCTCTCTTTCACCAAAGGATAAACTATATAATTGTCGTCAAAATTTATATTTGTACATCTGCGTTTTCTGTGCATTTATATAAGCCTTTAATTTTCTTTACAGGTAAGAAACCAGTACCATTCTATTTAATAAGCCGATGCAGGTAAGTTTCATTCTCCTATAGCTATTTCTAAAATTAGATAATTTTTTGAATTCCTCTATAAACATGTTCGGTGACTTGCGTCTATATTAGCAATTAAGTCAGTGATAAATGTTCGTAAGCAAATGTAGAAACTGAAAAATGAACTAGTTGTGACATACAAATGGAGTATCTTGCATAACAGTAATCAGGCATTTATACTGGCACGTATTATACATACATACATATATTCCAGTTGCTAACACAAGTAATGTATTGCGTACATATGTAAGAGATTATTTAACCTTCAAATGTCAGTTCTGGGAAAAAATAATGTAACACGCCTCTTTCATATTCAACTTTCAAATTGACTTCTATCAATGCACTGATTAGAAAATAATTATTATGGTTTCTTAAGGTTTGGCTCTCTTAAAAAAAAAGGAAAAACAGATTTGAGAAATGTGCACTTAGAGGTTGATTTGTGTAAACATGGGCACTCATATTTCCGTCATACCATTTACAATAGGTTAAAAAGTAGCATTTATCTCAACGCCGGCATAGAGCAGTGGTAGTAGGCGCTAGGCTTCTGTGGGGATGTCTATCGTTTAATCACTGATGGGCCGATCGACTTTTAGGTCGGTCGCAGCGTGATGATCGGTACCTCTCCCGGTATCGTTCAGTGTTGAAGTCTTAAATCAACGCCGTGGCCTTTTTACGACGAGAAGAGGCAGTAACACGCACTTCACATGCATACACAATTAATAATCAACAAGTATTACACTATGATCCGAGATGTTAGGTTGAGTAACTTTTACCACCAAATTATCAGAAGGAAAATTACTAAATACATTGTCAACACGTGTACCTGATAACTTTGATACTCGCGTACTCCCCTTTTACCAAATGAACTGAGGTCCATGTAGGGAATTGCTCACCGGCATATTTGCATTATTACATTTTTGATGTGATCTCATGTTGTTTTGTTAATATACAGTCATGGCATTGTTTTATCATAAACTTAGTTATTCTATATTCATTTTTGGAAAAATCTGTACTTCATACGCAGAATATTAATTGAAGATTGATTGAAACACTACCATTGCGGAAACTATTGAGAATCACACTATACCTAATAAACCTTAAGAAATAGGATTACGGAAGCAAGATCTATGGCTATCAGGTTTCAATACACAAAATAGAGAAAGATGATGAAAATAATGGATGCATATCCTAATTATAAAAATCACCGCCACAGAAGAAATTAGTTATTTGATAAATAAAAAAGTACCTTAAGATATACATGACAAAACTGACAAAAGACCACACTGTATACTTGCAAAACATTGGAAGTATATTCGAAAAAGGAACATACTCCTGTAGTTCAAGGTATCTACAAATGATAAAATATCGCAAATTAAACCAGAAACTTAGAGGCATGTATAAAATGAAATTCGAATGCGATTTGCCGCACTCCCGATTTTTCGATTCTGTTCATTATATGATGAATCTCGCTGATCATGCGTGTACTTGATTACAACATCATGCTGGTCCCAGAAGTCGAATTATAAGGAGTCGCTATTTCGCAACTGACGAAACGATCCGATTGCGATTTGACGCAGTTCCCGTTTTTTCCATTCTGTTCATTATACGATGAATCTCGCGAGAGATAAGCTGATCATGCGTGTACTTGATTACAACATCGTGCTGGTACTAGAAGTCGAGTTATGAGGGGTCGCTATTTCGCAACTAATAAAGAAAATAATATTTGTGGAAGAAACCATGGGGTCTACGAATCTATGCAAAAAAAGCCCGTTAAAACTAATATATGTAGGCATGAGTTGCATGGTACCGATGACAATAAATCTTAAAACTGGCGCCATACTTGAATATAACGTATAAAGCACATATTAACAGTAAAATGTCAAGGACACATCAAAGCTACGATATTTAGCTGCAGCAGTCTTAGGTTACTTATTGTTAGTGTTCCAAAACCATTAGGAGAATTACTCGGAAGTGGCTCTCCCTTAACAAAACACAGTGATTGTAATGAGTGCTTAATAAAATAAAAAAACGACGTTTATGTGTGCCTAACAAATTGAAGAACCAAAGATATTGCAAAGCCACAGATGCTTACAGCATCGGCTTTTTATTTTGGACCCCACACAATAATCGGCATTCAGCAATATGATTGAGATATGTATCTATGTGTATGCTATTAATAACTTATGCTGCGGACTGCCAATAAGGAAATTGATTAGCCGTTTGTTCCACCCACACAGTCGACATTTCGATTGCTCCAACTCTTATAAGGAATATAAAACGTATGTATGTATTATATATGAGAACGTGAACTTTATTGTAATTCGAAATTATAGATTGTGCATAATGATGTCACTCTGCAGGCCAAACTAAAAACGGCATATTATACAAGTTATTTCATTTGGAATAATGGAATAAACCGTATATGTGAGCGGTTTATATAATCTGTGAATTAGAAAACTCTATAAATCTTTTGTAGAAAACTTTTTTAATAAGTAAAATGATTGTGATGCAAACATAATTAAAGATTTGTTTCGCTGTATGAGTTATGTTCTTGGGTAAATGCCCTGGAGAATGCTCCATGGTATTTACCTCTTACTCCATCATATTGTTTTCGTTCATTTCCCGGCTGCTAAGCTGCTAAGATAATATATTCATTATCCTTTTGTCAAATATTTCTTTTAAAAAAAGAGAAGATTTCTGCGAATAGCCAGCACGTACGTTCAAAAGATGAAGTATATAAAAAATATATTTAAAAAATATATAAATATACCTCTGAGATCACACAAC
>JARFOC010000409.1:86426-100955 GCA_031763485.1 Osmoderma eremita | reverse complement strand
GCGGTTGTAGCGCGTCACATGTCCAGGGTCCAGACGGGTCTCGGATCGACGTCCGTTGCTGCTATACGCACTTTTCGGCGCGCACAAAACAGTCCTTAACAACATTTAAAAGAAAAAACAAAATACTGAACAAATTCAATATGAAATTCGTATTCGTACAATCTGATAATAACTCAATTTTCAAATATGCATACATTAATTAGTTGATTAATACAGCGTATGATTTCCTCTATTGTTAATAACTTCCTTTAATCTTGTTGGCATTGACTGCACCAGGCTTTTTGCTATTTCAAAGGAAATATTATTCCATTTCAATAATAGTTTCTCCTTAAGCTCATTTATATTAGAAATATATTGTCTAACTTGAGTTTTTAGTTCACCCCAAATATTCTCGATGGGGTTAATGTCTGGCGATTATGAGGGTGTTTCCATAACTTTTACTTGTCACTTCGGCTTTATGTTTGGGATCGTTGTCTTGGTAAAAAATAAATCTATCCGTTATACCCTAACGATCGGCACTTACTTTTGAATTTTGTTTTAAGATGTTGATATACATATACTTATCCATGATCCCCTGGATAAAATGTAGATTTCCCACACCATGACGGAACCGCCACCATATTTTACCCTAGCCTGCAATTTTTTCATTGAGGAGGCTTGCATTTGGTTTGGGCCATACAAGTTGTCTACCATCTGACTAGAAGATATTAAATTTACTTTCATCCGCGAATATCACGTTTTCCCAAAAGTGATAGATTTTAGATGCATGTTCTTTGGCAAAACTTTAAACGCTTACGTCTATTAGCTTCACTAATAAAAGCCGTTCTAGCCACTACACGGCTATGGTAATTGTGCCTTCTGAATACAATGCGTATTGTTTCCGAACATGCCGTCTTGCTGGTATCACTATTATATTTTGCTGTGTTTCTTTGGTGCAGATATTTTCGGATTGAACCGTATTTCATTTACTATTCTTCGCTCATCACGTTGGGTTAATAGTTTTCTGTTACATTTTTTCGGCTTGTTTGGTATCCTGTTTTATGTTTAATATAGTTTGATAATGCTATGAATTGTAGAGCGGCTTCGATTAACGATTTCGCTGATTTCTCTCAAACATTTTCCGACACAAACTATTAGTTTTCGTATGTCCTTAGAGGTTTCTTTACCTTTGCTCCCGATTTTGACAAAATTAGTCTTAATTTGACTACAAATTTACTCTAACTAATGACAAAGTTCTCCAACACGTATTTCATTTGGTTTATTTATAAGAATGTAGGATATTTCAAATTTCAAGAAGCAATTGGGTTTAATGTACGAATACGAATTTGACTTTGCATTTGTTTGTTTATTTTTTGTTTTCTCTTTTAATTTTAATATTTTCATAGTAACATCACATTATAAAGATAATTAGTTATTCACATTTTTATAAAAATCATTGTTTATTTGTTGTTTCTGCGGTGTACTAAAGTTGTACGAATATGAGATTGAGTAACTGTATATTGAACTGATGTGAATTCATACTGAACTAGCTTACTGTAGCCGGACGTCATTTTATCATGCGTAAATACTTAGAGTAGCTAGGTAATACGGAAAGAAACGGTGACATTAACAAATTAGGCTTTTAAGAACACATGGAAAGTGCATTTAAACTATGGATGATCGCCAGTTAGATGTCTAGGCAAATACTATCAAATCTATCAACTATATAATGAATGGATAGCAAACAAAAAAAAAAACAAAAGTGGTTGGTAGCAACATTAATAAGGGAAAAATATAAAACATTAAAAGTATATATAGGAAAATATTATTTTTTTACACATATTCGAAAATGTATTTTGATGATTCCTACCTGTTTCTGCTGTCAAATATGCTTAGCATAACCTCACATTGAATACTTTCAGATGAAGTGGATGAATTTCGCGTTTTTCTAAAATTTTGGAAAGTGCCCTATTGATAGAAGGTTGTGGAATGGGGATTGTGGAAACTCCTCAACAGGTGTTTACGAAATTATGTTAGTACCCTAGAGCCGCTTTTTGCTTTAGGTACTATAGTTAAGCAATACGTTTACGAAATGTAGAATTCTGGATTTTTTGATTTAGTTGTTGATTGACACGTTCTTATATCTGTTTGTCTTAACTTCTCAATAGAAGTTTATGAAATGTAAGTATTTGTTCTAGTAAATTACCAATGTTGGGTTATGTAAATTCACAGTATTATTCAGTATCACATGACGAAATATTAAAAAATACGTAATACATTACGTAATGGTAAAATGATTTACAGAATCATACTGTATAATTACATGATCAAAGTGATGTACTGCCAACGTTAGCTTATAGAAATTTACAGAATAATTTTCGTCAAGGTAGCTCTTACCATACCATATAAGTTTTCACTAGTTAATTACAATACCTGGTAATTAAATTAACCCAGACTTTGCTTATAGGGAAGAGCGTACTCGTACCACAAATCATTCTTATTCTGGTGGTATGAGGCGCTCTAATTCTATTCTTTTTTAATTCAAATTTCACTTGCAACCAGTGCACGTGCATACCGTCAAACCCATCCATACTCCTTTCAACGCGATTAAATCAGTTGTATAATCTTCCTTACGTAGTACGTTTTAGTACGTATGTTTTAAAAGAAATATCACAAAATCTAAACTACAAGACAAGGCCAAATCCTGTGAGGAAGGAGTACCAAAGCGAATTATAGCTGCCATTCAAGGAAACTTTAATTTGTTTTACCAAATTTTCACGAAAGTTATAAAATTGGATAATCATTCGGCGCTGTATTTGTACTGTAGTATCGTTTCAGCACATATAAAACATCCTCAAATCAGTTCACGCATCGAATGTTCCCGTATGCATTACTCATATTTAAAACCGGTTAATTGTGGTAATTGATAGCTACAGTTTAATTATGCATGCGCATACATATTAATCTCGACGTTTTCTTTTTGAAACTATCTTTCTATAATGATGTTTAGTCGACGGCATGATTGCTGTTGCAATTTACTATATTCTCGTACTTATATGCGATATAAACAACTACCGTAAGTACATACATAAGAAACTAAAAACTACATATAAATATCAATTTAATCATAAGCGGCTATATTGATTTGCAAACAGCATTCCACCCTAGCCTATTTCTCCAACATAATTGTAAAATAATTCAAAAAGCAAATCGTCAATGAACCAACCTTTTACGCTCTCTTACAGGTCAATTTGATTGCACGCTTATGTCAACAACAAACCTCCCACAATTAAGTAAGAGCGAGTCCACCGATCAAAGCTCAAACGAAAAGATTCAAACACTAAAATTAAACGCCTACGTTATAAATCGATGTAGAATGCAGTTCTTAACAACCACATCAAGCAATGTGTACTCTGGTAAATGTATATTGGTGTGTCTATCTTTAAACATAAGTTGTGACAGCGTGTATGTTGTGAATTTCTCACATCGCGTTCTGCGTACATTTTATATACAAACAACGCGTTCTGGATAAATTAAAAAAGATCTACAACGCGATATTAGGACGACCATAGAATATACATACACGAATATTTCCAGTTATGAGTAATATAAATACAACATAGGGAAACTAGGGCATATTTGTTGCAGTTCGCAAAGGGATTTTCTTACTACTATCTAATTGTAAACACTGCTCAGTACTACTTATCATTGTGACATAAACTGCGAATCTGATTGCAAAAGTTCATTTCTTGAAAATAATTAATCGAATATAATGCCAGCCCTTACAATTGCAGTCAGAATATATTAAGTATGGCAAAAAACTAAATTAAAGATTTATATATTTTACAGGGCTAAATTCAAATGAAACACTTGACAGAAACAATTTTACTTATATTTCTATTATTTATAGATGTTTCTTACAGTAACATAGAACTATTATATTACAAAATAAAAAAAATAATGATAACATACAGAAAATTAAGCAAAATTCTAGCCTAAATTTTAAAACAAAGATATTTATAGTAATTACTAATACAGTGAACGAAACGGAGCCGTCTTAGTGCGGGCCCTGGGCACTGAGATGCATGGGGCCACAAATTTAGAATCGATATTAACAGGAAGAAACAATATTAGCGCCGGTAAATTTATTTTTGAAAATTTACGAACAAATGCAAACATACTTAAAAAATTATATCGGTACTAGAGGTACTTTCCTAGACTGTTGAGTGGCAAAATCACGAATAACATCTTCAATGTCTATCTCCTCAAGCTCCTCTCTTTCAATGCACATCAACCACAAACTGAGGAATTGTACTTTTCAATTCACTTTTGATCCTTTTCAGTTTTGAGAAGGTCCGTTCTCCGCTAAATTAGTTAGTTCAAATTAGTTAGTGACCATCATGCATGAAAGGATTCTATTTGTTTTTTTTACACCCGGAAAAGCGTCTTCAGTATCATTTTCTTTTCAAAGATGATATAATTCTGAAATACTCATAGTCTCTCCACTTTTACTATTTCGGACATCTCTGAAATATTCTGTTAGGTACATTCCATTTCTGACTCTTTTGCGCTAATAGATTTTTAGCAAATTCGTCACAGCCACAAACAATAGATCCTTAATTAACGGTCTAGTTGACTAAGCAAAGAATTTATCATCGTCATCCTAACAGTAAATAATTTAGCTGGGCGTAGCGAATAATGTCGAAGGCTTTAGTATGTAAAGTAAACAAAAATTTTTCACAGATTAGCTAAGACTAAACCAGCAATCAGTTTGTAAACATTGTAATAGTAATCGTATCTTGTATACTGATTGAAAAATTTAGCATCATTCCGCTGCTGTCGCTAAAGTTTGGGAGCCCCATTGATCCCATGCGTAAAGATGGAACTGGAACAAAATATTTTTAACAGCAAAATAATGCCGCGAAAATCGTCAAAAATAAAATAAGTATTCCTTTCTCCGTAGTACTATCTTAACAATTTTCACAGATTTTAGTTATATTAGTCAGCATGTCGCCGTCGAAATACCGGATCGCCTACAATTCGGTCAGATTAACTACCCTCCTTATCGTTAGGGATATTTTATTACCGTTGACTGCAATTCGAGGCGTACCTCAATTTGTACCAGCCTTCATTATTATTAATTTCAGAAGCAACCACTAATATATTTCTTGGGGTAAGTCGACCGTCACTCGGGTCAAAATATTAGTTCCTTTTGCTAAAGCAGTATATGTTTTATTTGACTCGCATACAATTTTTGTCCCATGGTCGTTTTAATATCCTATTATTTTTAAAATATTCCGTCTGTGATCTGTTATGGAGAATTTGTTGTCACAATACAGTATTTGTAAGTTAAATTGTAAACTGTTAAGTTGGTATGGATAGTTGTTTTAATTTTTTACTTAATATATGTGTAGTGTGGGGTGTTAAAGCTGAATAAATTTATTGGAATCATTATTATTGTTTAAATTGGGTGTGATAGTTTTGATGGCGAGGGTTTGTAGGAAAAGGCGTTTCGTGAGATTGCTTTCACGGAAAAGAATTCCTGCAATGTTCAAAGTCGACTTGATGGGGTCTGTTGTTGAGATGTGTGGCTAAAGCACATCTAGACGGACGGAACCTGATGTCGCTGCGATGTAAGGTATAACGATCTTTCACTCTTCGTTTTTCTTTTACCAATATAATAGTGGTTACCACTACATCTCAGTACGTAGACAACACTGCTACTAATCAAGGGATGTGGTTTATTCTTGATATGTATAAATAGTTTGTTTAAAGGATTTGCTATAGTGTATGTAATTGTTACTTTAATTTGTAAGAGGGTTTTGATAAGGTTGGTTACTTGTGGAATGTAAGGTAAGGTATAATATTTTCTTTATTGATTTGTAGTATTTTGTAGCGTGGTGGGTTCATTATAATCAGCCCACTACACTACCACACACTATCTCTAGCAGAATTATGATGGCAAAATTGGAGGTCAATGGAAAATAAGACTTTGTTGATGGTGGCGGAAGGAAATCCGTTTTACGTTAAATATGTTTTTAATAGTTGAAGATCTTGTTGTCTGTAGTCGGGGTGAGAGATTTTAAAGATGCGTTGTTTGAATGCAGTTATTAAATTTATTTTATATTTTTTGGGCTAATTAGTTTGAAAGTGTATGAAGCTGTTGGTTGGATGGTTTTCGATACCATCTAGGTTTAATCTTTCCTCCTTCTCGCGTTACCAAGGAATCTAGAAAAGACAATGAATTATCTTCTTCGTGCCCATATGTGAATTTTAATTGTTTATTGAGTGAATTAAATTGGGTTAATGTTGTTTGAATAATCGTCTTAGGCAGGATACAAAATATGTCGTCTACATATTGTGCATAACGTGACCGATAACGGTGTTCATAATTAGATCGGCAATTGGTGGTGAAAGTGACAATCCCATGGCTGTACCTTTAATTAAAACTGTAAACATGTTTTTGGTAAGTAAAGTACCTATACACTGTGTAACAGCCACTCAATCATTGATATAAATTCTTGTTTGGGGATGTTGGTGTTAGGTAAAATCAAGTCCCATATGTCTGACATGATGTTAGTAGTTCTGTGGGTATGTTGGTGAAAAGGCTGACAAGGTCAAAAGACACTAATGTATCCTCATCAGAGATGGTTGTATCATGGATCAATTTGGCGAAAGTGCTACTTACGATGGGACGCAGAGGACAATGTATTTTATGAATTTTTGGGATGCCATAAATTCTGAGAGGTTTTGATTTATGTTTGATTAACTGTTTGTATGGTTCATCTGTGATGTACTTTCGTTCTTCCAAATTAGATATCCATTATAGTTAATGGCATAATTTCAATTACGTACATATTAGTACGTCAGTCGAAATCGGTAAATCGTATTTTCATCTTCATTTCATCCAACGTGAAGCGACAGTGAATAGTACAATTCGAATTCTTTCTTTCAATGAATTGAATAAATGATTCATCCTCGGATGCAAGGGTGCATTTAGATTTTCTAGGTAATGAATATCAAATAGTGGATCAGTCATCCAATTTAAAGCAATTTATGTTTATGGAATTCCCAGCTGCGCCAATGCAATATTTCCTGGGTGCCATGTTCGTTCAATGGTCGGTCCTTTGACAAAAACTGATTGAACTAAATCCAATCAATAGTGAAACCCAACCAATTCTAACTTCTATGTGCAATAGCCCGATAATTTTTTTTAATTAGCAGAAATTATGGTTTTTCAAATATAACTAATGATACTTGCATCTATAAGGAAACGCTGAAGACTTTAGACCTTATCTGATCATGGCCAAGATAGTGTTACTGAAAGCAAACTTCAACTTTTGATATCATGGTTATAATTTTGATCTATTAAAAAAAAACGCTAGTCTATAGAGAATAGTATGCTAACTCATAGGATATTACCTTTCTAAATTAAATTACCGACTAATTTCAATTGTTTTCCAATAGAAAGTCACAAACGTAATGCCATATTTATGCAATCAAATTCTTACATACACATATAATAAGGTGGTGAACTGCGGAATAGCTTAGCTTATATATAGAAATTATGGTGGGTAATTTTTCTTAATTCATGTAGAGCCAAAGGTGTGGCAGTAATATGCGATATGACTTGTCTTTTTAGAGAATTTCACCGGTTTCACAGAAGTTTTTGTGCAAGCATAATTTGCCGCACCGTCGAACTACTCCAGAAAAGCAACAAACGGCAGACACAGCATAATCATAACAACACTGGGTTACGTAAGGTAAGACCGCGGGAAACCGGGCCGTACACCGCAGCATAAAAATAATAATAAACTTTATTTCCTACATTTCACCTCGTCCCAGATAGTATCTGTTTTTGATTAATCGCTAATTCGGCAAAGACTTTTACCCATTAACAGAACCGTTTAAATATATATGTCGATTCTAGGAGGAAAGTTGAGTCTCTCGCTTGATAGTTTAATTAAAACAGGTATTGTTTATTTTTTAACACATTAATAACCTGTAATCTAAGTAGGTGGTCTCGCCTATGCAATCGTTTTTCATTTACAAGAGAAAAGAGGTGATATGTAGGTTGTTCGGTTAACTTCACCATTAGAGTTTGTATACAATCTTTGTTTAGTGTATACGAACGTAAATATAGCAAACGTTGATAGTCAGTAATACTCTGGTAACTAAAGGTTGAAGGCATAGATTTGTATGACTGCAATTTAAAATTCCACCAAATTGTAACTGCTTATCCGAAATCTCATGACAATTGTGAGTCATTCTGCGCATTGTGTACATGAGTGGGCGGAGCGTATACGATGGCCGCTTTACAGAATAGTACAAAAGTAATAAAATAAAAGTGTTTTCAAATTCAGGTGGATTGTATCAGCACTGCCCTAATTTTAATTGTAATTGAATTATTGTTTAGAAAATGAAACAGGCATAGCTTGTACAAAATTTAATTAACTACAAAATTAGCGGTGAATGTTAAACGGAGTCGAGAAAGCTGACGCAATCTTTAGCCGGTATCTTCCTCCCTATTACATTAATTTATGATAATATTAATATTATTATAAATTAATAATACACAGACCTTGGTAAAGTGTTCGAACCACTAGACCACCTTACGGAACGGTATCGCAGGCAATCTTTGATTCTGGATTGAGTCCTACTTATTGGATCGTTCACAGTTGGTCCGGATAGGTACCAGCGTTTCTGATCTTATTTTTGTTACGTCCGGTGTACCACAAGACAGACATTTAAGCCCTATTTCATTTTACTTTTTATAAATGACATCGAAAGATCGTATCAATTATTCTAATTTTCCCCTCATTGGGGATGACATGCAATTATTTACCACAATTTCTTTCTCATCAGATTGCAGCGGTGACTGGTGCTGACGTTTTGGGTGGGCATTATCCAAGATAGCATTGATTCGTGCTGTTTCTCTAACAGCACGGAACCTATAAGAAGTCGCCGAAGCACTACTATCTTCATCAAGTGCTTACCCAAAACGTCATCACAGACTCTAAAGCTCTGTGGTTTCATTGGACGTCAAACTTGAGATTTCGCAAATATTATCAGTATAATTGCTTTGATTGAGAGTTTACTTCGTTCTATCTTGGAGTATTGCTCTATAATATGGAATCTATGACATTCGATTCGGATAAAATAGAAAGAGTTCAAAGAAAATTTGTTAATCATATTTTATGTAAGACTAAAATTACTATAGTTACCATCTCTGTCCTCTCGCCGTTAAACTTTCCTTCTTAAATTCGGTTATAAATGTTTAAATAATTATGTAGATTGTCCTGATTTGCTGTCTATGATCTGGTTTCGGATTCCCTCTCAGAGTACCAGATGTATTTATTTGGTTTGAAATTTCACAGAACTTCTTATGGTTGTAATAGTCCGTTAAACTTACCGGTAAGGAGTTTAGTTACAGCTTAGATCATATATATCACATGGATACCGCAAGCTTTCCCAACTATGTTTCCAACATATCACAGACATAAAAAAGAATCAGCATTTCTGTCTAACAACGGTTATTCGTATTTTCTTATTCGCACCTGACCACACGTGGACCACGGCGTGGACCACCATAGCTCACTCATCACCTGTTAATCTACCACCACTTCATCATGGAATCTCTGGAGAATGGCTCTCAGGTTGACTCAATATATACAGATCTTAGCAAAGCCTTCCACCGCGTAAACCACAAACTCCTCTTGTGAAAATTAAAAGCTTACGGCATCACAGGATGTCTTTGGTTTTGGTTTCAGGCATACCTATTGGATCATTCACAGTTGATCCGGATAGGTACTAGCGTATCTGATCTTATTTCCGTTACGTCAGGTGTACCACAAGGCAGCCGTTTAGGCCCCATTTTATTTTTACTTTTTATAAACGGCTTTAAAGATCGTATCAGTTGTTCTAAATTCCTTCCTTTTGCGGATGACCTGAAATTGTTCACCTCGATTTGTTCCTCCTCGGATTGTATTAAGCTTCAGACAGATTTTAACGCTGTTTCCACTTGGTATAAAGACATGTTACTAAATATAGACAAATTTAAAATTATTACTTTCACTAAAAAGGAAAAAAACGCTATTGAGTATTCCTACACAGTTGAGGGTATCATTCTTTGGATTCAATCGGATTAAAGATTTCGGGGTACTTTTCGAAAACTCTTTGAAGTTTAATATTTACGATATCACCTGGAAGACTCTTAAGATCTATGGTTTTATTACACGTCAAACTCGTGAATTTACGAATGTTATTGGTATACTTGCTTTGTTTGAGAGTTTAGTTCGTTCCATCTGAAAGTATTGCTCTATAATACGACATTCTATTCGAATAAGATAGAAAGCGTTCAAAGAAAATTTTTTAATTATATTCTATATAATTTAATATTGATAAAAATCTATGCCCTTATCCAGAACGACTAAAATTACTAAACTCACCGTGTTTATCCTTCGTCGTAAAACATCCCTGCTTAAATTCGGTTGTAGATGTTTAAATAATCATGTAGATTTGCTCCCTAGGATATCTTTCCGTATTCCCTGTCAAAATACTAGATGTAGTGACTTATTTGCTTTAAAATTTCACAGAACTACTTACATAATTGTCCGTTAAATTTAGTGATTAGAGAACTAAACGCACTTTCTGAACAGCTAAATATATTAAATTTGAATTTTGCTGCGTTCAAAAGAGCGATTAGGTTATTGAATTACTAGTAGGTTTAGTAGGATATGTTTCAATAATAAAATTTGAGTTGTTGGTTATTTAGTAGTGATGGGTAAATGCGCCTTGTTTGCGTAGCAGCTACAAACCGCTACTGCTACGTTTGTGTAGCAGTTTAAAAAAGCTGCTACCTGTAGCAGTTTTCTTTAGATTGTTAGGTTTCCATAACTTTGCATTATAGTATGTTATTGTCAGCTGTATTCTCAATATCTACATATCTACGTATGTATATTTCGATCCGATTCTACTGGAACCAATAACGGTCGCCGATATATGCGGATACTTTTTTATGTAAATGTTGGTTTGTTTAATCTTAAATCTCGAAAAGTTCTGCACAGAATGCTTTGAAATTTTGACACAGATTGCATTCGAGTACGCCCGTATACATACATATATGTAGATGTCACTTCTCACACGTAAAACATGTATAATTATTTTTTATTACCATTGTTTTGTCTGTTTTATTATAGTTATTACTTTCTCCCTATTGTGTTTCTTTTATAAATATTTATAACCACTACTTTGTTTATTGTTTCTTTATATATGTAATATTATTACAAGCTAGAATTTCTCCTTCCTCATATCTCGTTCAATTTGGTAAAACTAATAAATAAATGTAATAATACCGAAATTTCTGCATTTAGAAAAGAAGTATGATTTATACGATTAGAAAAAGCACTTAAAACCTATTTTAAAATAACACAGTAATATTTTTTGAATCACATGAATATTATGATTTTATTGCAAATTCACCCAAGCTTCAACTTGAAAGAAATGTTCCAAATTAATAAATTATATACGTATGCTCTTGATACGTATACATAGAGCCGCACACTGGTAATGGGTTATCTGTATCTAATACCCAATCACAGACCCAATGTAAAGAAAAAGTTTTCGTAGCAAGATCTGTATAGCGTTTTACTGTACACGCTATAAATCTACATTCGATGTTTAGCAACGTGATAAAACATTGCGTATCGACGAATGTCTATTTGTCTACTACGCCAGAAAACTGCTACGACGTAGCAGTTTCTTTCGGAATTCCGTAGCTGCTACAAACTGCTATCGGTGGATAGCAGCTACAAAATAGCAGCTTCGTTCGTAGCAACCCATCACTATTATTTAGTATATAAGTTATTTATGTTTATATCATAGTGGTACACATCATGTGTTTACATATGTATATTTGGGACCTTTTATGGGATTACCTGTTGGCCAGTATAAATAAATAAATAAATAGAGACCTAAGAATATGATTCTTTGATTACGTGGCATTCGTATCGATAAAATACACAAATTAAAAGTGTTTAGGGTTATGTTGGATATTGTATAATTGCATGTATCTTTAGTGTGGGTTTTTACTATTATCAATGTGTGGAGGAATTTGGCTATTAACAGAATGTTTTTTGTAACTGTTATTAATAAAGTAATAAATTCACAATCTAGTATACGTTTATTTCCATGGCGTAGGAAGTATTTAGAAATTATGCAGAACCAATAATAACAACTGTTTAAGCTAGAATAGGTTGGCAAGCTTGTCATTACGTGAGAGAAATTATGTTGGTAGGAATGTTCATATGTACAAAGTATTAAGAGGAAAAAGAAGCGGGAAAAATATTATATAAGGGAATCAGAGCTCTGCCGCCCCTCATTTCTTTATGTCAAAGAAGACGAATACGTTATCTCACGTAATTTAGAGCAAGTGCAAGTTATCAAACAAAGTGTACACACAATACGAATATAGTTCAATTACAATCACATATACAGTCCACTGAGTTTTATTTCAAAACGATCCACAACAACAACAATGGCTTAAATATATATTTGGCATTTATGTGCTCTTATTACTTTAAGGGCAGCATTTATTTGCTAGGGCCGCTTGCCAAAAGATCTTGCTCCTTAAGGTAAAATAAAAGCAGTTCTGTTGTATGTATATACTGAGTTATGCTAATAAAAACTTACAAATAAAGTAAATTACTCTAGAATAACTGCATTATATTGTTGAAATAGAAATATCATATGTGGCATGGGCTAGTCTGTTAGTAAAATTCTTTAAATGAATGGCGGGATTAATTAACGATATCCACGGTTTGTGAGTTAACGCATGGACGCGAATCTTAAGTTTGTGCTAACCCTTTTGACTACATTACAATTTACAATATTGCAGCTGTACAAACACTCTAATGAAACGTATCGTACAAGCTACTTATATTGTTGATATTCCCCATTAAGACTTTTAAAATTCCGTTAAAGTTATATGTGAATATTCCCAAACATTTTTTAAAAAGGTGTTAAGTACAGTTAAAAGTTTGTTCTTAATACAAGGTATACAGGAACTTCAAACCGTGACAAATTTGCCGTCACAGATAAATTCCTTTTCTTTAAAAATAGAGTAGTAGGTTACTTGCCGTTGAAGCTAGTTAATTAAAAATTCACGCAATGGAAACACTCTGCTTGCCGAAAAATAGAAATTTGCAAAAAAAAATTCAGTGGCATTCAAAAGTAAGAGGTCGACACTAATTTAAGTATGCAGCAATTAAACTTACCATGACATTTTCATGCGAAAGAATAATTTGCAGTTTCATTATAACTATAACTAAAATACATTCCTTGGCTAATTATAAATGGTGTTTGATAGACGATGTCTATCTAGCTGCTATCGAGTGATGCTCCATACATCGTCTAGCATCACTCAGATGTATGAGTATGTTTTGCCAATCATTATCAAACATTTACATGTGTGAGAGCGATAAATACATTACTGAAATTAATGGAGTGACCAAATTTCCCTGTATACGCTCTTTGTATTTGCTAACCACAAAACAACACCCTGTCGGTAGGGAGGACAATATAAGATCATTTAGGCGGATGTGGTGGCGCTCTCATGGAAACCTACAAGTGTTGGAAAGGAATGAAATGTACAAGAGTCGTGATCATCATCCTAACTAGCCTTCTTATGTTCATTTCTGGACTTAAGAGATACTACCATAACTTTTTCTATTGATCTTGACCTTGTTCCGCTTACACCAAATTTCCTGCTAT
Organism: Osmoderma eremita; assembly: GCA_031763485.1. Classification (NCBI taxonomy): domain Eukaryota; kingdom Metazoa; phylum Arthropoda; class Insecta; order Coleoptera; family Scarabaeidae; genus Osmoderma; species Osmoderma eremita. Next base: position 87,206 of record JARFOC010000409.1, on the reverse strand, counting down.
GCCATAGCTTCTTCAAATACGTTTTTAGTCTTATCCTCAATTCCATTTTAGAGTTGTTATATTTTCTACATCCTCGAATGGCCTGCTTTTTAAGTTCTCCATAGGTTTTGTACCTAACACACACCACTCCTTTGAACACGCAGTACACCGTGACTATGAATCTTCCCTTTCAAATACATTTGCAAATCAAATTTCCCAAAAACTGTCCAAGACAAACCTAATATTCTTCTGTTAAACTTCATTATCTCAGTCTTATGTAGCATTCTGGTAGCTGAATGTATTTTGAATTTTTCTTTACCAACTTTAAAGTTTATCTTTTTAGATATTCGAATCCGTATCTCAGAAAATATTTCAGGATATTCTAATTTAATCCAATTTGGTATCATAATTTAAGAATTTTTGACTACTCACGAGACATTTCCAAATTATTGCCATAAAAATGAAAAAAGGATAATCTTCATAATAAGAATATTATTTCTATAAAGTATTTCTGTAAAGAGTTCTTTTTTTCAGCGAAAGCTGCGACACACGCTTACAAAGCGTATTCTTAGAAAATAGGTGGTATAGAAAAAAAGCAGGTAAAGTCTATATAACAATTCAAAAAGCTAGATCTTCTTATACAAAGAATAACCCAGCTAATTAAGTTGCCCACTAAAACACACACCTTAAAATGCTATCAATGGTCCATATTTTGTTCCAGGAGATATATATTGCTGTGTTTCAAAAATGCTAGTTATATGTAATTTATTAATGAATTTTGAATAATAATGATAATTACAA
>JARFOC010000409.1:0-74820 GCA_031763485.1 Osmoderma eremita | reverse complement strand
TCTACACTGTTAACGTTGAAAATATCGGAGTTCTCGATTTTAGGTCGGAAACTTTTATGTGGCCACGAGTGTACATTCATTGTAGTTAATAATGGGATACTGTACTGTTAAAGAAAAAGCACAAGTGATAAAATTACATTATGCTTTTTATTAATAATAGTTTATTTATTTTTTTATTCATAAATTTAGAACAATTGTAAGCTCGCTATATTGTTTTTGTTTTATTGCTTCGTTTAGAAGTAATGGTTTATTTCTTTATATTACAAGAACATTAGTTTCTAGGTTGAACTTTTATTAATTTCACAAAATCAACTTGATTTAATTTGTTATTACAATGTTAAAGCTTTTCTTATCGATTTTGATATAACTGGTGAGAATGTCATTCATTCTCACCAGTTATAGAACCAAGGAATCAGTCCCCACCTTCATATAGTTAAAAACCTAAATGATGGGATTGCATAGCTGAGAAGGGATCCCTTCCACATTGTGTATTTATTATTAATCTTACAGAAAGTTAAATAACTTAGAGAAAAAAATTAAAAGGTTTAGATTTTTGTACATCCGTTGAATAAAAAAAAACAGCGAAGCTGTTACAATAAAGAAGAGTGAAAACATTGTATTGGGGTTGCTAAAAACTTAAAACGGTATAAAAGCTATAATTTGAAAACAAATTACTCTGGTCCACAAAATTTCAGATTTATTTTGTCCCACTTATTCCGTATCTGTTTTCAGAATTTCCTACGAGGCAGGGTTTCAGAGTGACAAAGCAATGACATTTTGTGAAAGTATATATTATAACTTATAACATGTGTATAAATCATGAAAAAGTGACGTACAAAGTGATATATTTATTTGGAAAATGTTCTGATATATGACTTTCGGCTGTACATTGCATCACAAACATCTCTCTTCAGCCTCCAGCAACGGTCTGCCAACATAGCAGGGCTCAATTTGCCTTGGTATTATCAGCATTTTCATCGTCGCTTAGTGTCATGTTTTGTGGAAGTTTAGGCACAAGTAATTCCGGACTGTGAGGTACTGGTCTCAGTGCAGATGGAATATTAGGACCTTTTACAAAAATAGCAATCGGTAATATGATCTGATGGTTCTCTCCAATCATAGGAATAGCAAAAGGCATATGTCGTTTACCTTTTGCCCACGCTGTAAGAAATCTGACACACGTAACACAGAAAATATGGGGAGCCCAGCTTTTGTCTTCATCACCTACTTTACAGTTGTAATACTGCTATAGCACTCTTTAAGGAGAGATGTGAAAGACCGTTTTTGATATTTATATGTCAATTCGCTGCAAATGTAGCATAAAGAGTTCGGGTGGTTTCCTTGACACTTTTGTAGGAGATCAAATGTGGGCGGATTCACTACAATAGCTTGAACGCACCACAGCGCAGCACTCTCTAAAACGTTAACAAGGTCAGCGTATATGTTCATTCACCGAGCTCTAGCCGACAACTGAAATAACAGGAGATGCTATCTAGGAATGGGTAATGCAGGTCTTAACACGTCAAGATATGTTCAAACATTAACCACTGCATGCTGCCTGATTAGTTCCGAGCTCTAGCTGGCAACTGAAATAACATCAAGACATGTTATCTTATACTATATATCTATGCATGCATATTTTAGGTGGAGAAGCAAATATCCTGGAACATAAAAACTAAGGGTGATGGAGAAATTCTGAAAACGTAATTGATTTCAGCATGCAAAAGTATATGGGAGTCAGGCGTACTTGAGACAAAAATCTTGTTAACCAGTGTTATCAAAATAGTAGTCCTTTAATGAAACTATGAAGAATGTGCTTAACTTAAGGGTGAACACCGGAGCGATACCAAACATAATTGTGCAGTGTAAGTTGTTCAAACTGTTATCTTCTCTATTTCGTCAGTGTAAGTTCCTCAACGGACTCACCGTATTTATATTATTTATTTGCCTTTATCCAATTCTTATACTGCTTCTTATTGTTTCTCGTTACAATTATTATACGCATTATCTATCCTAATGCTTAGTACTCTATGAAAAATTATATGCTACTTCTGGTGAGATAGAATACACAAGTAGGAAGCTACATCACACGAATATTGCCATTGGCATTGGATAAAACCAGTGATGACAAATTCTTATAAACTAATGTCGACATTATAACTTCAATGTACATACTTGGGGCACGCATTAATACAGTCCTCTGTTAATACTCTAATATCATTGTGATTTATTTACAAAATAGCACCGCTAGAATTAGATAACTGTAAGAAATTATAGGCTCTTACTCAAAGCTTTATTTTATTCTCCATTAAGCCGCCAGCATATTGGGAACGTAGCAATGTATTGGATATCTAACACACATTCAATAGATGATTCAAGAATGTTCCGTTGTACAGATAAACCCGCCTCGCGCTAAAAAAAAGGGAACTAACCAAGACAACTCTAACGGTCCTTTTCATTGTGCAATTTTTTACTACTACAAGTTCTCAACAATACACCGATACGCACGTATATAACAACCAGTCTCACGATTACCTAGAAAATATTATGTAATAATGATCACTTGAAAAATACATGTGCTATTTCTTCTCTCCTGCCTTATTTCGGTTCGTTGTTTCGTGGATATCAAATGATGTTTCATTACCAAACACTGGTACAGTGGCAATCTTGATCATTTATCATTGTACTTGGTTTTGGCGTGTTCGACTTTATATTAATCATTGATATGTAACATGCAGATTTTAGAACAATTTGTCACAGAAATATATATCATGCATCAACTTCGTTTTTTTTCGCCTCTCTAGATTCAATTGCCGATGGAGCTCGATGAGGTCAGCAGACATATCGCCAGCAATATTTCATGTATCGCCTCGCATCGCGAGAGCAAAGACCGTTGACCTCACGTGACACCTTAGATATTAACACGTCCAGACGAACTATCCTTCGCTGTAATACGCCGATTGTATCACATAGCGTGATTTAATTGGTATAATTCGCTAATTATATTTCCCGAAGTCACCAGTCCGGGGAAGTATGTCAATAATAAACGTCGTTTGGTATGAACCGACTACTTAGAAATACACTTTATAGGCCAGAAAAAAACAAAGCTTTGATTATATAAAATTAAATTACTATGTAATATATTCTGATTTACCTAGTTATTTCCAATCATTGGTAAAATTTTTTTTTAAAAAGTATTAAATAATTTTACTTTCTTTTCACTATTATTAAATCATATATTTTTCGTCAAAAAGTTTGAGAGGTTAAATAAATACAGTACATAAAAATTCTAAAAAATGATGCATATCAGAAAGAACTTTTCTTGACAGAAATAGTATTAGATATGCACGTATTAAATAAAAGATACGGCATTGGGTTCATTGCTACCAATAATAAATTAATCATATTAATGAAAGACTCTTTCCCACATCAGACGTAAAGGAAAATACATGGTATGAATATTACACTTTTATGTACCAGATCTTTTCCAGTACATAACATACAATAATTGTCCCATACCGCTTATAAATAAGGGTCATGTTATTAAGCTCAATATCCCATTTCTTAATGAATACAACTCTGGCGCCATCTGTAAGATAGTAGCGATTATTATTTATTCTGTGCCAACATGGACACGATTGTTACTCCCCAATCGGTGTATATTGTTCCAGAATATTTTTTTTGATTCTACCATGAGTATGTGCATATTCTTTACACGAGTAGAGATGCTTACAATAAAACTTTATTAGTCTTATTTAAGGAAAATACGGTTAAAACAATACTTTTTCTAAATAAAGAACATAGCTACAGGGTCAACGAAAAGAAATGTTTAAAAAAATTAAAAAAGGATCTCACCTTGAAAATTTGGAAGCTTTAAAAATATTTAAGAAATTAGAACAATAGAAAAGGCCCCCCTGAAAATGTGAAATATTTAGAAATACCTGAAAGAATTAAAAAATTTAAAAAGGGGGGCCTCTTGAAAATTTAATCCTTAAAAATGTTTGTAAAAAATGAAAAATATAGGAAATCTGTTTCTCTGGGTGTGAAAGCGACACTTTCGAATTCACGAATGTGAGGGTATTGGGCTTGATGTTAGGGTCGTGACGTGTTTTGTTAGACGTATGACCATTCGCAATACAATATTACAGATTCATCTAAAACCACCAACAGCAGTCGGTAATATTTGAAAATAAAGTGGCGGGAAGAATACCTTACGCCTGGCTGTTAGTAGATACGTGAACACGAGGTATACTTTTGTTATCTAGTGGAGTGCATTGCAGGTTCATACGTTTTCCTAATTATAACTTCCATCTACAATTAATTTAATTAATTTCGCACTCTATGAAAAATATATTAAACACTGTCAAATGTACGCAGTTTTTCGTTTTTTTGATAGATTAAGACATTGCGGTTTTCAATTATGTGATTAGGTGAATGGGGAATCCATATAAACATCTATTCTAATGAAATTCTTCTTTTTTTGGGACAGAATTGTTATTCAGTTATTAAAAATTTATTTAGTATTCTTTGGCTTCTTGGGAAGCATTATTATGTTTCTAAGAACGTTTTTATTTTGGATTCTTCTATAAATATATTAAAAATATATACTAAAAATAATATATTTTTTTGTAACTTTATTCGATTATTATATATATATATATTATATCTACAAGAAATGTTTAAAATATTTTCCATTATTTGCAAGCACACATTAACTCATCCCTTTAAATTATTAAAAACACGTTGTAACTCTTCTACACTTTCATTCTGAATTACTGCTTGCTGTTCTTCTGAATTGTTATCCACTTTTTGAGTGTTTATATTAGGGCAAAAGTGTATTAGGGCTTTTAAATTAAATATTATATTGTCTTTCTAAATATTGAAAATTCTGTTAAATTTAAAAAAAAATACACTAAATTTTAAATTATCTTAAAACGCATCATTCAATTGCTTTTTTCTCAATGGCACCTTAATCAACACTGAAAACACTGGATCATTGCTAATTTAAGCGAATCTGTAGCATTAATAATAAGAAAGTTAGCAATAGTGCCCCGAAATTTTTGAACACCCTGTATAGAAGGCAGTGAAGTGGGCAAATGATATCTTTAATAACACGATGTAGTAACTGCTTTTTCGCTTTGCCATTAATTTTGGTGATTTTGTAACGTGTAGATATACCTGTGATATTATACGCAATGTGTAAGTCTAGAGTAGCTTAAAGAACACGCAGCTCCTATTTTGTATTTATATTAGTACCGCGCTTATTTAAATTGGTAATGTATGAAAATAAATATGTGCATAACTCTATGAAGTATTCTCACTTCTGCATTTTTGTAATCATTTGTTGATACAAAATTAAGTTGCAATTAAGTTGCAACGACTTGGGGCTGTGCATCAATCAGTCTGACACACAGACGAAGCACGTACTGGAAATTAAAATGCAAAGTTAAATTTCTGATTTTATTGAAAACAATCATATACGGGATATTAAAATATCTTAGGCAGAAGCAGCCAGTTAGTAACTTGACTTACTACATAATTTATTTTTGAAAGCATATTCAAAATTCCATTAAAAAACTTCAGTTGTGCAAGGCTATATTAAATAACTTGAAGATAAATGTCTTTATCTTAAATGACATTTGCTATTAGGTCTACAAAACAATGTTATCAATGAAATCAACAACTAAGTATACTGAGGCGGATTTAATTTCTCTCCTTTGTGGTTCACAATGTTTACTTATTCTTAGTAGACATCCGTGCAAGTACCTACGACATCTTAACTATTTATTTTGACTATGTATATTTCACAAATGCCCACCACGTACAATGCTAGCTTAAAGTCCTAATCGTTAAGAAGAGGAGCTATTGCGACGCATGATATTTTTATTTGATTCGCAAAAAGGTATATATACGTATTCTATGCAGGCAGAATCAATAACATTTCAAATATTTTCATAACGGTACTAGATACTCGTGCCGCACTGAATAACTAGAGTTGATCTGACAATTTTTTTATGATAAAGGTTAACTGTTCATATCAAACAATCGGGTTAAGAATAATATATTAGAGGTCAACCTGCCAGACAATAAAAGAGTAAATAGTATGCCGTTTTTTGTAAGTATAGCAAAGATTAAACTAGTTCAGTATTATTGTATTTTCTTCTTTGATGACGCTTCAAACAAAAGTTCATTTTGTTGTTGTTTGTCCATTACTATAATGCCTCACAAACATCAATTAAAAATAATCAGCTTGAGGTATAAATATAAAATAAAAAGATATGGTGGCTTGAAACAAGAGGACTTAAACAAAAAATACACTCACCACCCCAATCAGTGAAAGACTTTGGATACGTATTTAGGCAACTATGTTGCCATCCTCACTAGTACCTATAACCAAAAAAAGTGTCAGATTTAGTATTTTTGGTTGAGGTAAAACCTTGGATAATATTATGCCCTTCACCAGATCAGGAGTGGAGTAACAGTATAGTTCATTCATGCAAGAAACCAGACGAGCAAAGAAGAAGGTACAAATTCGTTAGGTAATGTTGCCACCGAAGAAAAAGAGACGGCAGTCACCACTAATGGAACGAGGAGCAGACGTGGATGCATGTTTTCATTGTACGAGACCGTAAATCAACAAGTGTCATCCATTAAATAAGTAGTATGTTGTTGCTATGATAAATCATGTTGGTACCTAAGCAATTGGTGGTATAAACCCGACAGCATGAGCTTCATGACGTTCAGCAGCAGAGGGCAGACTATGCGTTTCTTGAAGGGTATTGTAACACTTCTCGAGGGGTAAGTCGCAACGATCTGGAAAGACACATTTTAAAACTTGGGTTGCGAACGTTCAGTGGAAAATACATGGCACATATGGTAATGTGACCAATCGGGTGATGTAGCTAATCACTATATTTTTATATATCTAATCCATATGAACATCATAAACAAATCATGTTTGCATTGTTGATCACAAAATATCAATCGAACGTCAAACCAAATGGAAACCCCCCATATTTCAACTGTAATATCTAAGCAACTGTAAAGTAGGTGTAAATCTATTAGGTACAATCTTGAAGAAAATTAGACTTATTTGATTACATTAACGTATCTGAAAACACACTTACAGTCATTGTTAAGAATTCCAAATTCCTATCTATATGTTAAAACCTCTAATATTAATTATATTTAGTGGCTATCTAATGATTAATTAACAATATCCAAATTTGAACCTTATTTTAGTATTTACATCTAGAAAGATTTATTTCATTTCTGCAAATTGTATTTTTGTTCAATTTTATCATTATTATATTATACGTGTGTGTTTTGTTAGACAATAAGTACTGCAGTATTCAAACTGAACGCCACTATGTTTTATATTAGGGGATAGTGGTGAAAAAATATTTTGTTTATTAACCCAATTTCTTTTGAAAAATAACATTCACGATAATTATTAATTCTAATAAAAATTATGCATAAATATATAAAAATAAATATAAAACATAAATAATTGAAAATAATCATATTGTAAAATGGTAAGACAATTCCATTAATAACTAGCATGACTTAAAAACATTGTATAAGTTTTACAATAACCTTCTAATTTGAAAAATTACAAAGAAAATCTTATTTCTCTAGTTTATTCCAACACATGCTATGACGCTTTGGTACTGGTTTGTTTTATCAGGTAACCAAATAAGCTTTTGGTTGGGGTTTTGATGGTAAAATATAAATATTTATTAAGAACTAATAATACACTATTATTCATTGAAGTAATTACCATCACACTCAATGAGCTTTTGCCAACGTGACACCAATTTTTGTATGTCGGTACTGGAGAACTCTGGATTTTAAATCAAAAAATTGAATGACTGCATTTATTTCATCAACTCGAGTTCAGAACTGCATATGCTTTGTACAGTCGTACAAAGAAGGCTGTTTTTGGATGAGTGGTGCTTGTACTCGCTGAAGCTAAAAAAACTCATAATGGACAATTCCTTTTGTTGTCCACCAAACACACAATAAAATGTTGGTGCAAGGAAGCTTTGGGAGTGTGTGGTACCGAATCAGTAGCCGATAACTAATGGCACGAACGCTTAGAATTACAATACAATATTCACTTTTCGTCACAGACCAACAACAGATAAAGAATTGATTCATTGTTGTTGCCCGAAATGTTTGCCGAACGACGACTTAATTTGACAATTAGTCAGACAATTAGTTGAAGCTGCAAACGAATGGTTTCATCACTCACATTAAACCTTTCTGCAAGCTATAGGCACGTTGTACTGGAATTTTCCTCCACAACCTGTTGAATATCCTCGTTGCTAATGATCTTCGGTCTCCCACAGCCTGCTTCATCGGTCAAGTTGCGATCTCTGAAGAAAATCTTTTGAACCACTTCTGTGATGCTCGATCGAATGATGCCAAGATAGATCCCAGTTTGTACTCACAGGGTAAACAACCTCCAATTAGAGTTTTATTCCCTGCCATTTTCAATTATTTAAAACCAGGAATTAAACAAAAAGAAACACAAAATGTGTATATGTCAGATAAAAGAAGGATTCATGCTAAAGTAGATGACAGATAACACACGAGTTATCGATCAACAACTTAAAAAATATCCATGGCGCTCTACTTTATACAAAAATCGTAGAAACTTGTTTGGTTACCTGATACTATGACAAACGCTTTGGTTCTTTAAATAACCATATTATTTTGATTATTGTTCGAATAATGTATATTTTTCACTGTTTGAATGACAATGGATGTAAAAAATTAAAAAAAAAATTGAATAACATGTAACAAAGCATTGTGGTTGTAGGTACTGCAACAGGTAGAGAAAATATGCTTTGTTGATAAACGATGCAAACACAATGGTTCCCATTAAAAGAAAACAAAATTGGTTGCCATAGCAACAAAACAAGAGATAATCTGAACAACTCACAATTGTCATAAGCTAACGAAAGTTTTGGATTGAATATGCCAATTACTTGGAAATTTTCGGGCATTTCTGAATCCCCTTTGATTTTCTAATTTCAAGTACACTTTTTACTTTTTGTTGATACGTATATCTTTCTATTTTCAGGTAAGGAATTACAATGCCTACAGCTCCAGTAAATCTGCAAATGTCAGTAAGTAATTGATATCATGTATTTTGCTTACACCAGAGAACCCGTTTGAAATAAGTTTCAACTTACATCAAACAGATTACATAAAGCAAGCGTGCAACGTGCAAATCGTAAAACATTTCTTCACAGCCAGATCAATAATAAAGTCGACTATCGAAAACTTGTTTTCAATAATAATAACATCAATAACAATGGATATTATTTCGTAACTCTTCGTTTCAACAGTAATAACCTACATATACATTCTCGCGATTTCATCCGTATGATAAATTGGCTCCGATTCTAAATAAATTACATCTGCGTACCCGTAATCCTCTAAACTGGAATACGATCTCTCGGATGTTTTGTAAGGGCTTCGAATAATTAATGAACGTGAAGCTTTCGCTACTTTAATCCGGAGAACATAAATTAATTTTAAGAGGTGATTGAGATATCTGCTATGCGTATCTTTCGAACGCCGCGATACCAGAATGGTAATTGCTCACGAATTGCAAAAAGAAGGAAAAATACTTGTAATTTTGCTGGATATTGGTATTTTCATTATAGATAATTGTTATGGTCTGCTGACAACAATAACAGTCGCGAACTGAATACTATTACGCAGAAATGTCAGCAGCAATAATTCTATCCAAATGATGCTATTTTGGTATAATTGTACATCTAAATGTCTGTTTACTGACGGAGGGATAAATACGTATTAAGTGAAATATTTCTGGCAAATTAACTGTAGCAGGTATTTTCAAAAGACGGATACAACAATTTCCATTATGTTTATTGCTAATTCTGAGAAGTTTGGTGTGTTATGTTTATATTTATCGTAAAGTATAAAAATAACAATAGGGAAGACTAGAATACGTATTACATTGTCTTGATTTCAAGTATTCTTCATATATGTATATAGAGTCATTGTTACAGATTCTCTTCATTACAAATGAAGTTATTATCTTTAGAGCCCTGCATATCGGTTGATTATCTGCGGATACCCGCTGAATTTTTGTGAATGCGGGTAGGTTTTACTATTAGACATACGGATAGGATACGGATAGAGTGCGCGGAATTGCAGATATATCCGTATCTGCACTTAGTTGTTTTTAGTGCTGTTATTTCAGCTATCATTAATTGTATAAGACACCCTTATAAAAAACGATGAGTCTATAGCGGGTTTATTTATAGGACGATTTTAATAAGTGAAACGGAAAATTAAATGGCTGGATGTAGGCTATAAAATGAGCTGATAAAATTATTTATAGCCCATAAGCGTCTTAACGTTTTAGGGGCAAATTAAAAAAAAAAGACTATACTTTCTTTGTGATTTTGATGGAGCATTTATTTTTCTGAAAACAACAATGTACCACAAGTATACGTTGACGTAGGAAAAATTTCAAAAAAAATAACAAAATAATTATTTAGTCGTTTGTTAAAATACTACTAGCATTGGGAACTAATGACGAGCATCAAGCGGGAATCGAAATGCTTTGCGATGCATTGCGTTTCGGTCGGAGTCGGTACAAAAGAGCGAATACGATCTTGGAACTAAAAGGAACGATTCCGCAGTTTGCACCGATATCGGTCCGATTTCCGTGTCCGGATACGAATGTGCACTGTATACAGTCTATACTTATACGGTATACGCTGTACGGCATTCGTGAGATGTGTCGGTCCTATTGGAGTGGGTACAAAAGGACTACACCGCACTTGAAGTCCACAGTCGCCAGTCGTTCTGCATAATATTGGAACAAAGAAACTTATTATTAAACTTATTATCTTTCTTTGCAGTTAGAATGTACGGTGCCGATCTAGTTCCAAAAGAACGACTCCAGCGGAGCCCTTCCTCTCACAAGACGGTCTGAGAATAAATTAACCCGCAAAGGAACTACATTGCCCATCTCTAGCCCACTGACCGCACACGTGTACGGAATATATCGCCCCATAGTCAATAACCAATAGCCACTGGTTATTGGTAACTTACCACTGGTTCCTAAGGTAGTATGCCCCTAGGAGGTGTGAAAGGATCAAAGGCGTGATAGCAGGCTTGTATGCATTTAGGGTGCGTCGCCAATCGGCAGGTTTTAACAAGCAAGTACCGATATGCAAGCATATCGCTTATTGTCGGTGAATTCAGATTACATCAGCAGGAATATGTTGGTGTAATGACTTGTTGAGAATACGATACTATAAATAGGTGTCATGTATAAAATCTAGTTTAGATCGTTTTTGAATTGTGTAGCAGTTACTTACTTACTTGTTACTTCTTTGTGGGACGACATCCGCCAGGTTCGATAATACGTTCCTTCTACTACGGCGCCTAGATCCTATTGTAGAGCGGATGCCACCCTACACTTCATCAAACAAGTCCAGGCCCTTAAGGTAGCTGAATCCTGTAGGTGAATCTTGTTCAATGAGGAATTCCTCAGGTTAGTCAGGGAATTCGGGTGATTCGAGTGGCCGCAGGACAGTGGCACATAACGTGCTCTACTGTTTCTTCGTCCTTCATATACAGTCGGCATTCGGTTTCAACTTATAACCCGATTCTGTGTAGGTGTTTCCTGAGTCTGCAGTGACCTGTAAACGCAGAAATAATTATTTTGGCCCGTTTACGGTCTAGTTCTAGTAATTCTCTAGTTCTGACATGATTAGGTGAGATGCACTCTTTCGCATGTACCAAACCAGGAGAATTGCACCAATATTGGAGTAATTTATGTTTTAACCAAAAACTAATTTGTTGTTTGGCTATAGAGGTTGATATGCCAATTACAGGTTCTGGACCCTAGAAACACCCCGCGGCACTCTTTTTTGCAAGAGTGTCTGCTCTTTCATTTCCCTGAATGAGGGAGTGACCCGGAACTCAGATTAGAGTTAATTTATTAAGCGCCGCTATTGTATTTAGAATGGTTTTATAGCTCCAGATGAGTTTAGAGTTGCATTCTTGCGCCTCCAATGCTTTCAACGCCGCCTGACTGTCGCTCAAAGGTTTTATTGATTTCTGCTTGCTGTTTTTGTTCAAAATCTCCCTTGCGCACATCTGAATGTCATAGATGTCAGCCTGCAAAGTTGTAGCATGTTGCTCGAGGTTGTAGTGTTTTTCAACTCTCGGGTTACTGCAAAATATTCCTGCGACAACGTCATCCTGTGTTTTCGATCCATCCGCAAACCAGCAGGTGTCTGCTTGCGCCAATTTGGTTTAGTTTCATTTGCATTCCTCTCTATTTGGATAGGAGGTAGTGAAGAATGTGTCGATCATGTGTCGTGCGCACATGAAGTCAGTTGGCATTCCCAGCATGCCGTCGGAGATAAGTACAGTGTTGCCTTTTGGAATAGCTAATGTAATGTCAAATATGACGCCTAGATATTTCACATTTTCTGGTAACAAGCAGTTAATAATAGAATAAGTGCAGTAATATTCAATTCAAAAATTGCATTCCATAATTTCGATATTGGCGAATGGTGTCTTTTTGAATTGGTTTTATAATCTCATTAACTCTGTGGTAGAGTTTCTAAAAAACAAAGATGATGCTTCAAGAGCCAACTTGATTGATTCCAAAAATGAGAGACTTGCTTATCATATTTAATGAAACAAATCTACAACTTCAAGGTAATGGAGCCGAATTTAATAAAAGCAAAAGCTGTTATTTCTGTTTGTAGCTTCTTCTGTACAAACGAAATTCAGGACGAAGGGAATGCGACCAATTTTGCAAATATCCCAACGGCAGAAAATGATTGATATTTTAAAAATGAACGTATCCGATTGAGTTCTGGATTCTTTTTCAATTAGAAACACAGAAGAATCTCTAAAGTTCCCAGAAAAACTGACAGATGTAACAAGTGAAGTATTGAAATTTAAACTTAAAGACTGCTACCAACAATTCTGGCTGCAAAAGCAGATACCTACCTAGTTTATTCTGGATTATGGATAATAATACAAAAGTTTTTACTTGCATTTCCTTCTTCGTATTTAGTGCGATCACAAATTTCTTTAAAAAAAGGGATGGTTACAAACAGCGAATCAGGGTTATTTAAGAATCCTGCGGACAAAAATAGAGCCCAGGTTTAATTCATTGATCTCACTTTAATGTTATTCCTAGTTTTATTTTCATATTGTCCTTCGTTATCTTATTATGGTTCATTTTAATAAATATTTGCATAATTCAGGTGTCTTACTTACATCTTCAGGTTGTAAGATATAAGCAGACATACTAGATACCTACAAGAAATCTTTTACTATCTCTTTCTCTTTGTTCGCTTAAAAAAAGTAGATTTTAATAAAAACTTTCCCTACATCCTACGGGCTATGCAAAACAAAATGAGTTGCATGTTTGTTTCCTTTTTGTTACAAATTTGTACGTAAGTAGGTGTTCTAATGTATGTACTTGCTTTGCTATATTTTAGGCGTTCAAGTATAAATGAGTAAAATGATAAATCTCAAATTACACATGAGTTAGCAGCAATATAAAGCGGTGCCATCTATTTTGCTTTTTAGGAAGTATAAATATTTATAGTTAAAATAGAGAAAATGTACCTGCTCTCAGCAGCTCTCAAATAAATTTCAATTATTTTTAGTTTATGGTGAAATAGATCAAAAGTGTACATGGCAGGAGGAAAAGTTTGTTTCAAAAAATAAATATTTCATTGAAATGTATATAGTCAGCTTATACAGGTCATGGGCCTTGGGCTGTGTGATTTCTTTCCACTTCTTCCTGTTTCTTGCAATCCCCCTCCATCCTCTAATCTGTTTTCCCGACGAGTCCTCCTCCACTGCTTGTATCCATCTTTTCCTCGGTCTTCCCTTCTTTCTGTTTCCTTCCAGTATCTTCCAGGCCACACCCTTACCCTTACACCCTAACACTTTTTTCGTCATCCATTCTTTCCAGATATCCCAGTCATTGCAGTCTTCGACTCTTAACAGACTCCCCCACTGACTTTCATCCATACTGTCCGTACAACTCTATATTCATTCCTCTTTGCCATCCTAGTTCTGTATGCTTCCCTCCTAGTATTCTTCTCAAGATTTTCCTCTCTCATCTTTCTATCTTGAATTTGTTTTCCTGATCCATAACCCAGGTTTCACATCGGTAGGTTAGTGTTGGCTTTAGCACAGCTCTATAAATCCTAAGTTTTGTATTTCTGGATACATCTTTTGCTCTTAGTATCTTCTTTAATCCTCCCGCACAGTTATTACTTTGTGCAATCCTTATACTAATTTCGCTGTCTTCTTCGCATTTATTAGTCACCAAAACACCTAGGTACATGTAGAGCTTTAATTATCTTGTACCCATTCATTATTATTTTGTGATATCTAGCCCATTACAATGAAAGAAAATATTTGTAGCGATGTCAACTGTCCTGTTCCACATGTCACAATTCATCGCGCTAGACAATAGCTATTCAATTCAATACAATTTATATTCGCATATAAAAAGCTCGGATTTATGGAGTGCTTGTGTTGCATGTAAAAACAGTGCAATCACAGTCATCAGATTGATTTTTTTATCTCTCTATTACCTTGAATTAATGTTAATTATGTTGAAGATTTGATTGATATATCACTGATGTTAAAATGGCAATAAAATTAATTTGAGAGATATTTCTCCAATATTAAAATTCAAGTTCGTATTTATTCACCGCTTTACGTACAGTTAGGTGTAAAAGCATGGTGCAAATGTGCACGGAACATGCTAATTTGCGTAGGTTTGGCAAGAATTTGTATCTTCGTTGCGGTAGTGAATTCATCACCGTGTCAGAATTAGAATTTCTATTTCACAAAATCAAGAAATGTTTGATCTTTCTATTTATACAGTTTCCTAACGTGCCATTACCACCACTTCGGTACAGATACATGTGTTATAGTGATGTAGTTATGTAGTATACAAGATGTGTGCTTACTGTTTATAAGTGCTAATTGCTGTGTATTGATTCATCATAAAATCATTTGTGGTATGAATAGAGTGTTAATCAAAGACATTTGGTCTATTCCTTTCAAGTAACTACTAATACATCTATGTACGTCCATACGAACATTACATCAAATTACTTTCGGTGTTTCTTTTTTTATACTCTGCAGCTGCGTACGCTTGCAGTGTACATACAAATCTACTAAATTGTATAACAAGCACATACAGCAACTTCTAATTATTTTAAAAGCACATGAATTCAAGAAATACGTTTAGAAAAGTAAGTAAGTAAGTACTGTTTTCTATATTCTACACTTTATATCAGGAGTGGTGTGGATATAAATATACATAAATGTTAATTTAGGATATTAGTCATATCTGGAAAACTATAATTGCTGCTAATTAAAAGTATTTATCGGAATATTGCACGAAGAAGTTAGAATTGGTAGGGTTAATTAGATTATAAGGGAAATTAAAGCTTTCCTATGCTATAACTTATTAATGCAAACAATTTTGACTGAGGAGAGACCTGGAGTCGTACTAAAAATAATTTACACAAACGCATATCTAGTTCCGCAAAATTCAATTCAATTGTAGTAGAACCTCTGTTATTTGGGGCTCCTAATCGACAATATGGCTCCGTACACTGAGAGAAGATGCGTTGAATTAATAAAAATCGTTTTGTTACAGTTACGTTTGTTAAATTTTGATGTCATAACAAAAACAGAGGTCCAAACAATCAAAAATTTCGTGAATATTATTTAGTTGACCGATGAAACGCCATTACGAGCTCATGGTTTTTATTGCTGGTATCACCATATTAGCAAAAGCAATAAACAGGATGCAAGCGTTAAAGACGGAGTTGAATTTCTGCCTACCAGCCATTGGCAGCGGCTTTCCCAATGCTAAAAACCCATCTTCGTTGCGAAGCACCCAACCGCTCGCATGCGCCGCGGCCCAACCTCATCTAGGGGTGAGTTCTAGGAGCAATTACCTAAACAATTTACCCACCATTTTCCTAAAAATTACGATACTCTTATAGTTCTACTTTCTTGATCAGTATATAATTGCATGTATCATAATTCTTAAGTAAATCTGTTAGATATTGCGCGCCCAAATTTAAAAAGAAAAAGATTCTGTATGATACAGTGGTGCCCCCAACCACTGAGTGTGTAAACCAATGTAATGTCGGTTAAGCGTCACCATTTTTACTTCTTGTAGTTATTTCCTAGTTTTCAAAGTATTTCATTAAAACTCTGTTTTACATATATCTTTCTTTTGCTTTTATGGACTTCACACCGGACCTCAACAAAATGTTCTACGGAGTAGTTTTACTTGCAGAAACAAAATTGCTTCTAACTACTGTATTTGTATTTCAGAACAACAAAAAATTACTTAAAATCAAACAAATGTATTAGTTAAACACTGCTTTTCTATCAGTTCAACAAATATGCAACGTTTGAACCAACAAAATTATATGTAGCACTTGGTTGAATTAACCAAAGTACTTCTTTGTTTTAATAAAATCCTTTGGTTATTTTAATCAATAAAAATGTGCTGACAACATTTTTTCCTTATCAAACAAACAATTTATTTTTGTAAACCTAACCAAAATATATTGATGTTGGACCACAATTCCATGTTTTAAAGTTAACATTATTATTTATTTCAATTACCAAAATTGTTTTGTGAGTTTAATCAAAGAAATTGTCAACACAACGCTCGTGTTTGCTTAAATCGATGTAATACATACAGTTGACCAAATTTGGTTAATCCAACACATCTTCTCTCAGTGTACATACTATGGGATAGAAACATTATTCTTAAATTCCAAAATCAAATCACCTTTAACCCTCCCAGCAAGGTTAGCACAAGTTACACTGGAAATCCTAGGTGTTTAGTGACACCTCATTGCGCAAAGCTTGCGTAATGTGGAATAAAATTGTATATCAATTTTTGCCATTGATCGCATCGTTTTCGAGAAATTAGTTTTAGTTAGAGTAACTTAAAATTCCGCGGCCGTTTCTGTTTTGTACGAAGGTAGCTCGGAAAATTTCTATAGTTACCTTTCAGTACCGCACATCTAGCCCAACGTTTTCCTACACCTTTTAACCCTTCAAAGAGAAACTGTCTAAACATTCAAAATATCCATTTACAGCCTCGATGATTTCAGTGTTGGGGGAGAATTTCTTTCCAGCTAACCATTTCCTGAGGTTTGGGAATAAGAAGAAATCCAACAGAGCTAATTCTGGCGCTCACGGTGCATGTTTAACTAACAGGAATTTTAATTCGTGTAAGCCCGCGATCACAATTGCCGACTTGTGGAACAGGGCCAACTGAGGCTTTGTAGTTTTGATTTCTTCGTTCAATCTGTTTTAATAGCGACGCATAATACTGGCCTGTTCCTCCGGTGTTGCAGATAATCAATAAAAATTATTTTTGGGTAATCCCATCACTTTTCCAACAGACGGAATCGGCTTGGTCTTTGTTGGAGTTAACTCATTAGATTTTGTTCACTGCATTGACGGCTTTTTGGACTTACATATTGGCTACTGTGTCAGAAGATATTTTATATTTCTTTAAGCAGGCTACAAAAGTTCTTAACATAATAACTGAAAATTATTTATCATACTATGGTTTAATAGAGTAGATATTATACAATTATACTTCATTCTTTCCTGCGTCGGAGTAAGAAAAAAATGTGCTCGCGCAAACAAGAAACCGTTTTCTTTTTTCAAATCTAACCTGGAATGAGAGAAGATGTGTTCGAATAACCATTATTTGGTTAATTTGACTAAAAGTTTTGGTTAAATACAATCATTTTGAAACCGGATTGTATTAAGTGTGCGATTTACGTACCAGTAGTATCCAACGTTTCTCGTTGTCGTTGATCTTGGTCGACTTTTCCCTTGTCTTTGCCGAACATTTCCACAACCCGATTCCAATGTCTAGAAATATCGTTTTGGTTTATTCCAACATCTTCACCAACACTTTGCTGAGTTCTTCCAGTATTCAAATAGCCCGCCTTCCAAGGCCCTCTCTTTCTGAAAGATCGTAGTGTTTCCATTTCGCATGACATTCAAAACTGCAAATCTTCACTAGTAATCACAGATGTAAACTTTCATATACTAACCTAGAAACGCGTTGAAGAGCTTTTATATCCTCCAGCGACGATCGCTTTAACACGTACATCAATATGTTAAAACACATATGTGTATTCGCTTTCATGTTTAAAAAGATTGACACCAGTTTATGGAAATATATGTAGGTGTTATATTAACTGATATTACTTTTTATTATCAATGATGTGGAATATCCGTTAATTGATTAGAGCAGTTTAGTAACAGGAGACAAGATACTAGAAATTATTTTTTACAAGAGATTCTAAAGGACCTTCTTTCTTGGTTATGTGTTATATATTCCAATATGCCTATTTATATTTTACAATATTTGCCGACACCTAAAAAGGTATAAGAACCGGGAAGAAGAAGAAGAAAAAGACGACAATATTTGCTGTTCCTGCGGTTCAGTTATAAAAACAGTATCGCGTTAATGTATTCGCACATTTCTTCCAAATTAAGTTTTATCTTCTGAGAAATATTTAATTATCTATTAAGTCAGAATAACATGTGACATTCGTCTTGTTCGTGACTATATACACGAAGCCGTATGTCTTCGTTACATCGTCGTCAATTGACAGAGTCGCCGTCGATACACGTAAGCATTTCGTATAATTATTGCATTATTGTAACGGTGACCCCTGACCTTGTCAGTTTCTCCGACAACACACGAAAATCTTATCAAACGGTAAAGAAGTCATTTCTCTCTTGGACTCTCGCGGCGCGGCGCCCTGGGCTCGCCTTCCTGTCTCGCTCCGTGTACATGTACGACGAACTCATGCACATATTCACGGTGATTTTCATAAATCCATAAAATGCGGCTATCGTACAGATCCCGCTATAGTTATTAATATTAACGCCCGTGCTAACGTTCTTTGGCCGACACGCTCAGCGGAGTAGATTCCTTTTAACCGGTCTATGATGCCTAATTTGCATCGGTACTTTCCCTTCTTGTGATTGTCGCGTTCACCTTTCCGTCATGCGCTTGTTACACATAAATTAGACGGGTTGTAGATTGTTCGCATGAATATACGTATAGAGATCAAGCAAACATGCTGGTACGTAAGATGCGTATAAGTATATGATGATGTTCCCAGAAAATTGCTTATACATACGTGCAATTGAAATCATGCAAGTTTCATTTAAATCTATATGAATTTGGTGATTAATTTCTGATATATTAAATAGTAATAACGAGAGTTTTTAAATTTGCGCCAACAGCCAGTGGCGGGCCCATAAGGAAATAAAATATTATTCCCTTAAATCCCAAAGAGTAAATTATGTACATAAAATAAAGATAACACATACATTAAATTTAAATTTTTCATAGTGTTTACGTCACGTTCACAATTCCTTCTGGACCAACAAATTAAAGGGATATTACAAACTACACATTGAATTTTAACGCCAACTTTGTCTAACACTGGTGGTCTTCGCAACGTAGGCAACATTTTTAAAATAAACCTAGAAGGACGAAATAATATTTACGGCAGCGTACATGAACACACAACAGCTCTCGTTGAGACGAAGGTCCGTTGCCCGTTGACGCTAGTGAGCAAATCTAGAATAACACAAAATCCATTTATTTTTATTTTTATTGGTGTAGGTATACGGAATGTTCACAAATTGGCTGAAAAAGTAGTCGGTGTTTAACCCTAAATTACGAATTTAGGGTTAAACAGTAAGAATCATAATTTGCCATTGCACTCAAATCATTTTTAAGTGTTTTGTTCCAAAACATCTTCCTGCCACTCCTATTATTTTAAATGTTCAAACCATGGGTTTGTAAATATGGCCAAACCGAAAAATGTAACGGGTTGAGATTATTGGAGCACACCGGCCACCGCATGGGATCATTGCGGACAATCTGTCTTTGATCGGGGCTTTACCTTTCAAATACAAAATCTAATATAATTTCATCGATAACTTGTTGCTGATGCTTAAGATATTTAGAGGCCTTAAAGCGATTTCTTCCAATAAATTAGTGCAATAACATTCTGATATCCAAGCATCAAGTTTAATTTTTGCGCCCCATGAAATTGTTATTGTCATGAATTCTGTTCTAAATTAAGAAAAAAAACGTAAGAATTAATCAATATCGGTACTGATAATAACGGAAAATCCCAGGATAATGTAAAATTAGATTAGCACGTCAACAAATTAGGTTGTGCAATTGTCAAAACTGAATAAAAATAGAATTTTTGGACTGTAAGCGCAATCTTTAGTATCCTTTATTCTAAATTAATGCAGAAGTTTTTATCATCTGATATCGAGTAACAACTCTTGACCAAACTTCCAAGACCCTGTATGTATTTTTAAGAAAACCATGTAATTGATGTAAGCTATAAATAAATAATAAATACATTTTATTTTCACCATACTACAGAAAGAGTAAATATACATTCCAAAATTCTTATATGTTAAATGTTTATATCCTCAATACAAATAAAATAATTACACTCAATATACTGATTATTCCACATATTTGAAAACTTAAGAAAATAAAGAAATTGTATCGTTCACATAAGCTAATAGCTATCTAAACAAAATATGAATACAACAAATTAAATTATCTATACACATGAAAGGGAAAATTTTGTAATTGTAACCCATTTACTTATTACAACTCTGTGTGGATATCAGACAAGTGTTTCATGAGAGTGTCCTGATGATCTTTCATCCATATCCTATTCTATTTAATCTTACATTTAATTAATAAAATAAGCCATAGTCTATATATGTAATTTGCTAATCCCTTGTGTGGTTGATTTACGATCCAGTTAGCAGTTAGTTTTCTTTTTGAATCAATTGTATTTATTAATAATTCCAATCTCTAGTAGAAGTATATTATTAACTTTTTGTTCCAATTGCTTCACTTACTCTTATACTATGTAATTTTCCATCAGTTTTTTCTCCCAAGATATATTTACTCATATTTTCTTTGGGTTTCTTGTTTCTATTTTTATGTTGATATAAAATTAAAGTTGTACAATACAATTGTCTAATGTTTAATACATCAGACTCTTGATACAATAATTATGTTGAATAATGTGCCTTCCATATATCAATTTAATAAACCTCTTACGTATTTGTGATAGAGGAAGACCCACAATCCAAGGTTAGATTTGAATTAAGAAAACGGTTTCTTGTTTGCGCGAGCACACAGAACCGCGATTTCTTGTATTTAAGTTTAATTTCTTAGTATCCATGTTCTGTTCTTTTGGAATTTACTATACTCTAATCACTCTGTATATTACGTAACGTGTTGTGGTTAGGAATTAAGAAATACATGCAAAGATATAACCTGGCATCATTTTTATAGGCAGTACCAAATATCAGAAAATCAATTATACCAAAAATGTAAGCTTGAGAAATTAAATAATGAACAATTGAATAATCTGAGGATATATCTAAAGGAAGGACAGCTTTTAATTACAGGTAGGGAAGACCGAGGTTGGTTGAGACATTTTCAACGCTTGATATTTGGGTGGTAGTTGTCTCTAAAGACTTCAGAAGCATTATCAGTTGATTATGCAATAGTAGTGTGTGCGTTCTGTTCAATAATTGCCGGATATGGTCTATCGGTAACATACGGCGACATGAACACACTACCAGACGGGTATATGCCCATTAAGTGGGCATATACCCGTTTTCACAAAGCCTGCTTTAATGTTACTTGGTGTAGTTGCTAACGGCAGCGCTGTCTTAACTATTCCAGGAATATCATAAATAGTTAACGTCTTCCCTGGATGATTTGACATCCAATTATCACAAGCGGCATTTACATACTTTTTTAATGGTCCATATATGCTTCAATCGAAGGGTTGAAGCTTATGACTGCAGTCTGACGGAAATTAAAATACTCGAACACTGTTGCTTTTTAGGTAACCCATTTCCGAAATTCAGAGGTGTGAATGATGATTATCTAGTAGTAGTAGAAGTGGTCTTGCTAGGGAACTTCTGGTAAGATGAACAAAGTGCTGACAAAATTTATTATAATTGTCCTCTTTCACCAACCAAATGGTTTAGCATCTCCTGCGCTTCCTATGGGGCCGTCTCGGATAAAGTCGTCACGAAAACGAATTCGAGAAAGTATAAAAAATGGCGGTATGCTGTTTCCAGTAGTCAGAGTGACAAGAGTTCCTCTTTCTGTTGACGTAACACGACCTATTTGCTTAAAACCACGGAGCGCTAATATTTTATCTGGGACCTGAACGGTTGCGATACCTGGTTCATCCATGTTCCATATATCAGACGGTTCTAGTTTTAATCGATCATAAGCAGTCTGCAAATTCATAAAGAATGCACCCACATTAGTTTTATTAAAGGACGATGCTCTCGATAAACTGGTATCTTGTGGAGTCCTTAGTGATAAGTTATGATGTATTTCTAGATAGTGCCATAACCAGTCTGGGCTGGCCATTTTTTTTTCAGAGCAATTGGTTGATATGCAAAATTTCGTGTCCCTCTGGCCGTTAATCCATAATATATGTAAGAAGCTTGTTTATATATTACATTAAACTAAGTTCTTGATCGTTAGAGAATATCTATACAACATTTAATAGAAGTTAGCATTCGTAGATATTACAGTATACATATATCTGATTGAAGTTGTGTGATTGTCTGTTATTGAAGTATCCCACTCGAGGACTTCATAGTCTTACTTCTTTAGTGTTGTCATGTTGTGCCCTCATTTTTCTAACGTATCTGTCTAGTGTTTTATGTGTAATGTTGAAGTCCTTTGCAATACTCCTAACACTTTTTCCTTCGGCAATGGCTATAGTTACTGCTCTTTCTATTATATCGGGGGGGTGTCATTCCTTTGTTAGTTTTACTTTTATACGTACGCATTATCGATACTAATAAGAGAAAAATAATTCTACAAAGAACTTAAGTAAACAAAAAAATTTTGTGCCAACATACCTCAGCGTAACATTAATTGTATATGTGTTAAAATGACATATGTAACAATATTATAAACTAAAAAATTATACATTTATATATACATTCCCAGATTATATACACATAAAACTGTAGTTATATGCACATCGAAGTATATATCAAATAGTTTCGTACAGCAAAATTTTACTTGCCAACTAAAAATTTACAAAATTATTCTTACAGTAGTATATATTTGACCGAAGATGAACTGTTTGCGGTACATAAGAGCACATGGAGTAAACTGCATAACCGTTATGATTAGTTGTAGCA
This sequence comes from Osmoderma eremita, assembly GCA_031763485.1. Classification (NCBI taxonomy): domain Eukaryota; kingdom Metazoa; phylum Arthropoda; class Insecta; order Coleoptera; family Scarabaeidae; genus Osmoderma; species Osmoderma eremita. Next base: position 51,471 of record JARFOC010000409.1, on the reverse strand, counting down.
ACTGCAATGAGATTGCGCACATTTGACAATGTGTCCACTAACCCCACATATCAACTAACGCCGGTTTCCCCTATTGGTTAACTAACTACAGATTTCTTATTTGGGATTAATATTTTACATATCAATATTAGATATGTACAAAGCTTTTCAATTTCGCAACGTAAAGGGATTGTCTGATAGCATTTACCACAAGAACTGAGAAATACCGAGATTATGTTTCCATTTCTTTTGTTGAGATAAGATGTTATTTACAAATGCAGATTAGCTCAATTGTTACATCAATAGGCAGACTATTGTAAAACCAAAAATTGTTATATCTTTATCCAGATTACACTAAGTACATGAAAAATGTTAGGAAATTAGGCAAATAACATACGTGCCTTGAGAATATGACCAGAACATATATAGCTGAAATATTATTTATTCACTCACTTCATTTTCACGGTAATTAGATAGGTAAAATAAATAGCCCAATACAAGGAACCGCATTACATATTTAGTTAATATAATATATTAATCATCTCATGTTTTACATTGCCTGGTTCTTAGCCAGATTTGTAGTCTTTATATTCGGTACTAGGCGGTCGAATAAGTATTCAAGAATACAGCAAATAAAGTACCTATGTATGGTATGTGTACATACATACATATTACATACATATACTATAATAGCTTATCTCACACCAAAGACATTCTTTCTATTATAGTAGTATACCCAACATAAAGGTATAAAGGCAAACTTCATAAAATATAGTCTTGTCTCACATCTGGCTTATAAATGGTGTTTATAACAAGGTTAAAATAATATTTACAGAGTAAAATATTTTGTAGGAATTTATGTGCCTGTTATAGATATCATGTTTACATTTTAAGACATTAGATCATCAGTTTGAAAAGAAGAAAAATGTGCTTCGCCTTTTTATATACAAGATGAATACTAACGGTAGCATAATGATTTATGTACATACAACTTACGATGTATACCTACATACATACATATGTAAATGCAGACAATATTTCTTAAAAGTAAACTTAGTAAAGGAAACTAAAATAAATTATAATTTAACACAGTGGAAGTTTAAACACATGTGCATGGCGTAGATTAGATCAATATTTATTTAAAATAAGGCTTTTAGGAATGCTCCTAGGCGCGATTGCGGTTACGACGTACAAAACCTCAAGAACAAAAAGTATAAAACGTCATCGGAGACTGCATTTCAAATCCAATTGATGCCGCCAATGGTAACGAATTGGCACCAAAAAGGATGGGATAGAGATATTTGGATGCGAACACAGAATACCACATCATTTAAGTTCAATCGTACCGCCACCGTCAGCCCACACACGTTGTTAGACCGTGGTGGATTCATAAATTTTGTGCAGACAAATGTGTATGCATTAGATGCCGCCAACCTTCGCTTGGTAGCTCATTCCTATAAATCACGTCGAACTGCGTTCAGAAAATTAGTATTGCTAATTACGTAGCTCGAAATCTCCTTAATCTGTGTAGGTTTATTTTATTGGATGGCGATTCAATATGTAACGGTATAATTTACTATCACTTTTTAACTGCGAAATTTTTCTTTATTATTATTCCATGACTCATAAGCTCAGTTATAGTGCAGCTCAAGTTTTGAAGGAAGTATTGTTCTTATGGAGGTCGCACCCCACCTTGCCAAATCTATTTAGGTAATTAATTTTGCATATATATTTAAATTTTATGTTGCCAACTCATAAATGTTAATCTGTGAATTTATCGTTGAAAGATTTGTATTTATGAGTTATGTTCAGTTATGTCCTTATATGAATGTTGATAGAATACTGTTGATTATTATACCACAGCCATACCTAACTGTAAACAAAACACAAGGAAGCATCAAAATACACAACACAAATAAATTATTTTATATATGGATATACATGTTATATATTGACAAATATTTACACAAGTATGCTTACAAGGAATTAAAAATAATTTCTATAATATATTTGTCAAATTAAGGGGTAAGGGGAAGACAATAAATATGATGATGATAATGACGCCGATGTGTTCTTTTTTCTAGCTTGTTGGTATTTTTTCTAACTTGCGACTGTGGTAAGACGCATTGTCAAGACCAATGACGGAATGAGCAGGTAAATTGTACTCTTACAAAATGTTATAAAGTATTCAGTGTTCACCCACAATTCATCAGTAGAAATAATGTTTTTCCCTTCACTACGATATTCTTTAATAACACGTAAATAACACTGGTCAACAAAATTTCAGATTTAGTTTGTCCCACGAGATAAAGTGGGTGAACTTGGTAGTACTTTGTACACTTATTTCATATCTGTTTTCAGAATTTTTTTTATCAGGCAGCGTTTCAGAGTGACAAAGCAATGAAATTTTATGAAAATATATATTATAATATGTGTATAAATCATGAAAAAATGACGAATAAAGTGATACGTTTACTTGTAAAATGTGCTGTACTTTACATCAAAAACATCTCTCTTCAGCGTCTAGCAATAGTCTACCAATATAGCAGGGCTTCATTTGCCTTGGTATCATCAGCACTTTTATCGTCGCTTAGTGTCATGTTTTGTGGAGGTATAGGCACAGGCAATTCTGGACTGTGAGGTACTGGCCTCAATGCAGATGGAATATTAGGATATTTTACAGTATGTTTGGATTTAGACGCCATACCACTTATATTTGTTAGACAAAAATAGCAATCGGTAATATGATCTACTGGTTCCCCCCAAATCATAGGAATAGCAGCATATGTCGTTTACCTTTTGCCCACGCTGTAAGAAGTCTGGCACACGGAACACAGCAAATATGGGGAGCCCAGCTTTCTTCATCATCTACTTTACACTTGAAATACTGCTCATTAGTACTCTTTAAGGAGAGATGTGAAAGTCCGTTTTTGATATTTAAAAGTCAATTCGCCGCAAATGTAGCAAAAAGAGTTCGGGTGGTTTACACATTTTCTTGGCATTTTTACAAGTAATCAAGTGTTCTCAAGCTCTTCCTAATTTTTTCAAATACAAAACCAATGTCAGTTAAAAACCTGTGCAATGTACTTCTTGAAAAATTGCGTAAATCTACTTCGCTATTTACTGCAGCTAATATCATGGGTATTGTGGATGGAATATTTCGTAGAAGAAAGCTGCAAACTTTCCGTCTTATATTTGGATGTGTTCATCATATACTTGTAAACGAGAATTCTTGCGAATACCTTTATCCTTCTCCTGTGAGAATACAAGTGTCACAGAAAGATAAACCGAAATTAACAAATGACAGAAATAGTGAATAATACAGTCACCAAATAATATATAACAATCCCCGTTAGAAAGGGATGGCATTATACAAATACGTATAAAATAAAAAAGGCTGGGTACGGTCCATAAGAGCAATACTTCCTTTAAAACGTGAGCTGCACTATGTAATAAGTTCGCCTATAGATATAATACTTCCACCAATATACATTATGGTATCATAATTATACTTACCCTTACTAGATATACTGCTCAAAAATTCTTGAAGTACTGGATATTTATTATTTATTAATTCCAGGGAGGTTGCATTATTTTTAGTTTTTTTTCCTGTTTATATTTTTTAAGCATACATGCTATTTCTTTTTAATACCATTTCTCAAAACTTCTCTTTATATTCCATATCAGAACTTGCCATGATGATGTTTATTAGTATTGGCATAGGACCAAAAAATAATCATACGTGTTATTAATATTCAGTAATTTATGTTTGAAGGTATAATCTAAAGCTGTATTATGTAATCCGGTATAACAGTGCATTTTACTATTGTTTTATAAGTCCGAGTACCCCTGCGGAATGCGAGAGACGAATGGAATATCCATAAAATTAAAAGGAAGCAATAGATTGAAACATAATACCGAAATAATGCTTGGAGGAAACCGGTATTTTCTTTCTATTCAATTTAATATATTGACTCTTACTTATGCGGCATAGCAGTGCATGTAATAGGATAAAAGTGTCTTAATACGTAGCTCCTTTCATTAGTTCAACAAACTAACAGGGCATATATTACAAAAAAGAAGTTATTTTAAGAATGTCCCTTCCACTACACAGACAATATCTGCCCGTTGAGCCATCCCGTGGCATTAATTCTTTTCTTGTAAATTATGGCCCTTTATTACCTCAATTTATGTATGTGGACGGCACCGAAGGAAGAGAAATAAAAGAAATAGTCAACGGCGTGAAACTACAATCGTTTGTCCCTTGTTATTTATCCTCTGACGATGTTTATTGCGGCCATCGTGGAGGCATGATCAAATATTTGTAGTCAATTAAAGGGGATTCTAACTGAGAATTTAAAAGACGTGTCGATCGGATTCTAACCCACCAATTTATTTGACGTTTGGGTGCTGTACCGGTTGCAATACGGCGAGGATTACAATTTAAATCTAATGGTGTTCCATTGCAGTCCAGCAATTCTACAACCTGCTCGAATACCTATTGTTCTCTTTCGAATCCTCGCGTACAGTAGGAACAATTCTAATGCAGTATGAGTGCGAGAAGAGGTTTTATTAGGTGTGTTAAGCAAACTATAATGCTTTAAGCCTTCAGTTAAAGAAAAAAAATGGGCTGGGTTGAAAAGCACTCTACATGTAAATATGTGTACACGGCATACATTACCAAGAACACCATAAATTCTACAAGATAAACCAAAAAGAATATTCTAGCTGGGAAAGCATAATATCCAAGCTCTGTAAACTTGTAAACACAACTGACTATGTATAAATTTTTGTTGAACCAAATGTATAGGGTGGGCCATCTGTTGGTTTCTTTTTGAAATTGTTACTAAATATACATCGATCAATATTTCAAAATGATTATTGCTTTATTGAAGAGAGTACACCTTCCGATTATTTATGGAAAACAATATCATTCAAATGGCTGCCGCGGCTGGCATGGCAGTAGCCTATCCTGTTAACCTAATTTCGTAGCACATTGTCGATTGTGTGTGGCACAATCCTTAACATTTCGCCATAAAAAAAAGTCCAACGGTGTCAAATCGCAGCTGCGATATGGCCAATTAACGTATCCAGAACGGCTGATAACACGGTTACCGAACTTAGTGCGCAAAAGATCGATCGTTTGACGGCTGGTGTGGCACGTTGCGCCATCCTGCTGGAACCAAAGCCCGGCTAAGTCTAAATCGTTCAATCGCGGCCACAAAAAAAACAGCTATCAAGTCTCTGTAACGCACTCCGTTCACCGTAACGCTGTCGCCTGCTTCATTTCGAAAGAAGTAGGTCCCTACTGATCCCACCACTACAGAACCCACACCAAACAGTAACTCTTTGAGGTTGCATTGGCTTCTGAACGACTACGTGTGGATTTTCGGAACCCCAAATCCTATAGTTTTGCTAGTTGACATAACCTGCGAGATGAAAATGGGCTTCATCTGAAAAGATGATTTTGTGACCAAAATCGACGTCATTTTCTAACTCATTTACAGCCCACACAGAGAAGCGATAACGAAGCGGATGGTCTTGTGCTTCAACTCTTGAATGAGTTGCACCTTGTAAGTAAATAATCTGAGGTCTCTATACAATATTCTCCTCAGAGAAGTGCGACCGATGTTCAGTTGTTGAGTTCTGCGACGAGTTGATATGCTTGGGTTTTCATGCACACTTTGGGCAACAGCAGCAATTCTTTCGTTTGTGCTTACCGGACGAGCTCGCTGATAGCATTTGTTATTCACAAGGATGCCAGTTGCACGAACTTTCTTTATGAATTTGCTTACACCAGCCGCTGAAGGGGCATCGTTTCGACCCAATATTCCTCTCAACTTTCGCACAGTTTCTGTAATACAACACTCACTTTGGAAATAATTTTTCCCAGCGTTGTTCAAGCGTAAAACGATCCATTTCTTACAGCGGAGGTTTGACACTACATATCTATCAATGTCAAGCGCGTCAGTGTTTCAAACTGTTGAGATAACACACACTTCAAAAAGAAACCAACAGATGGCCCAGCCTTTATATAGTTTTAGGTGTATTTTTTCCAAGTATGGTATTTGAAAATCTATCAACTGTATCAGTCAAAAATATGTTCTTATCAATGTATTAAAGGTTTCTTCATCAGCAATTTTACTAAACCAACCAGGATCCATTAAACGTTACTTTCATGTGGCCGTACTTACTGTACGACACCCTCTCATTAATCATTTTGTATTTATTAAATGTTGTTTTGGATTCGGTTTTGCTTTTCGGTTAGACGGTTTCTGTGTATTTTTTAATGATGACGTTCACTTGCTTTACGTTGATGTTTCCGTCTGTTATCAACTCTTTTTCAGTATTATACAGGGTGTTTACGGTCGTGTGATTTTATTTGCGAGGGATGGCTAAACATCTTAAAATAAGGCCATTAACATAAAAATATCTTAACAAAGTTGCATAATAAGAGAGATATTAATGTAAAAAAATTGTGGTTTATATTTTATTTTTATTTTTAAGTAGTGATTTACCACCATAAAAAAAGGTTTTTAACGCTAAAACGATTGATCAACAACTTGTGCAAAGTAAATGTAAACGATAGGTTATTAATGAATTTTTTACCAAGTAGGCTGATGTCTGTAACTTTTCCCATCTGTGCAGCTGTTTCATTTGGTGTCACTGCATTGCTGGTCTGACGTAAAATTTTCCGAATAAGTACTAATAAGAAAAGTAAAAAATGGTCCATCGGACCAACGCCGAACGGTTTCCTAGCAGGCCAACACCTATTCCACAAAAATTAACCGCTTTAGTAATCCATGCACGAGAAATTAGTGTACTGCGAACACGTCAAAGTTGAGATTGGATGCCGAAAAAGAAGTCTTAGATCTTCTCAAAGAAGATGCTTCTAGTAGTACTCGAAAAATATCTCGCCAGTAAATGAGTCAAATCGAATTGTCAGGCGAATACTGCGCAAGAATCAATTGTATCCTTTCCATGTACAAAAAGTACAGGCTTTACAGCTTGAGGATCGTCTTTTACGTTTACAGTTTTGCCGATGGTTTCTAGAAAAGAACATGTAGAAATTCCAAACTTGTCTTCAATTGTATTGGCGACTGATGAAGCAACGTTTACACGTAAAGGCATACATAACTGTCGTAATACTCATATTTGAACTATGGAAAATCCACATGCTGTTCGTAGTAATCATTTCCAGTATAGATTCTCGATAAACCTTTGGGCCGGACTGGTCAGCGGACAACTTATTGGCCCATTTGTGTTGCTAAATCGAATGAATGGATATGATTATCGCTTGTTTTTGCAAATTCATTTGATGTAGCTATTGGAAGAAGTGCCTTTGAATGTACGTCGACAAATATGGTTTCTTTACGCTGGCGCATCGCCGAATTTAGTCGTTTAGTTCGCCAACATTTAGATAATGTGTTTGAAAATAAGCGGATTGGTCGCGGTGGTCCTATGCCGTGGCCTCCTCGGTCAACCGACCTAAACCCCCCTGATTTCTACTTATGGCGCCTTATGAAGACCATGGTATCCACTAACGACATAATTGATTTCTTCGTAACCGCGTTGAAGCAGCTGCGGCAACAATTCGACGGCAGGACCAAGGCCTAGTATATTATGCCAATTCATGGATACGTCGAACGAGAATTTTCGTTCAACAACACGGCGATAACTTTGAACAACTAGTGTGAAGTGGATTCCATGAAAAACATAAAAAAAATGTTTAAACTAATATGCTTAAACACCACTTAAAAATAAAATCGTTTTAAGCATTAATATCTCTCTTATTGTGCAACTTTGTTAATGACCTCATTTTAAGATGTTCAATCACTCCTTGAAAATAAAATCACAAGACCGTAAACACCCTCTATAGTTTGTGCACCTTCATTTTATTTTTGTTTATTACTCACATGTCCCGAATGAATCAATTTTCTTTTGACGTAAGGAATGATTCGGTACAGTGCATTTACTATATTACTTCCCCACAATCTTTGCAACCTTTACTGCATTTAAATTTAAAAATTAAGTTCAACCGTGTTGGCATTGTAAACTGATAAAATCGGTTGAGTTTGAGCAATATGTCATTGTTGTTGATACTGGGGATTTACTCGCTTAATTACATGTATCACCACGGTGTTTATTATAAATAGGGGTACTAACTGATTCATCTTATTGAAATTTGAATCGCACTTTTTAAATATGGGCAAGACAATGGCTGGAGTTCAATCCCTAGTGATGCGTCCAGTTTTCCGGACGGTATTTATAATTCTTTTAGTTGCTTTAGTTGGATACTATTCAATAAAGATTCAAAATTTGATGACACGTGAAATTCATTATGAATTATTAATCATATAAAGAAATTTTTTAGTCGGACCAAGTTGGTCCTATAAACTATTAATGCATGTGATTGAAAAAGCATATCATCTTGTGGAAAGTTTTAATATCCATTTATATTTATTTACGAAATAAGCATAATAAGTAAAAGTAACTATACACAATTAGATATTTACGATGTTGGATAGATTTTTCACTTTTTATTTAATTTCCATAGATTTTTTTTTGGTCTAATACAAAAATTTCAGTGTTTTGTGAAGCGAAACTGATAACCAGCTTTGACCAGCCATGAGAAGTACAACCAATATTAGTTTTGCCAGAAATCAAACGAGCCATTAACACATTGGTTTGATTTGTAAATATTGCAAGGACTGTGGTGCAGCACAATAAACACACTGTTCGGATTACTCCTCCCGCACAAAGTATTAATTAATTCGGGACGTGTTTCGGGAATACGTGGATTCCCATTATCAAGTATTCCCGAAACACGTGATGTCTCGAATTAATTAATACTTTGTGCGGGAGGAGTAATCCCAACAGTGTGTTATGTGGTTTGATTTATTCCCGTATTTATACTTAACAAATCTGAAATACACTCCACACCGCATAAATATATACAAACTGAATACATATTTCGGCAACGAGGTTGCCAACCTCAATAGTAACACTAAACGGAGTTCCAAAGACGAGTTACTTATACTTATAGTTTCGACTGTTCAACTTGCGAGGTTGAGGGCTACAACTCCCATAAACCCTCTTCGTCACCCGTTTTTTTCGTGGTATATACTCCTTAAGATTCATTTAACTCAGTGTAATTGTATGTTCAATGTTTAGCCTTCATGGTGCTCCAGTTTTTATTTGAGGTATAATAATTATAAAGTTAATTAAGTCATAAATATCATTTAGGTGGAGGTATGGCACTATCACCAATTTAGTATTTGTTTGATCATTTTGAGGTGTATATATTGTGCCTACTAGTTTTGAGACGTTATAATTCAATGCATGGGATCTCATTTTTAAAATGAAACAATATTATTGTTACATAATACTTGTTCTGATGGTTCAATCTCTGTTGCCTAAAATGGGTCTGGGACTATGACACCACACATATTCCTAGAGAAAAAAAATCAAAGCAATAAAAATATTCTACCTTATAAATATTTTTATCTTAAGAGGAAATGTTTCTTGCATCCTGATCAATTCCGTGTAAGACGAAAACAACACTGACTGGAATATCAATAGCACGTTATTTAGGAAAGGAAGAAAAAGCCTATGCCTACAAAAAACACACAATAGCCTTTTAATCTATTTTAAGACCACACTCATGCACATATCAATAAACAGAATTAATTAACCACATTCCAGAGACGTTGCGTATCGCCGTCGCTATTACTCGCCCGCTTCCACTTTGGAGAAATTATCATATCCCTCCGACCGGCCAGTTATTTAGCGAGAGTGGTAGGAAGTGGACATTGGAATGCAGTCTGATTTGATATACGCATTGCGGAGGTTTGACGCTGCTAATGTCGACGTCGTCCGCGAAACTGGAGGACCGAGGAGAAGTTCCAAGAATATACTGGAGCCGTGGTTCCATTTCGAATTGCTAGCGATAAATAATCCGCCTGACATTTGCATTTGTTATTCATGCATTCGCATGTATCCCATTTTCCTGAATACATGAATAATTCTCTCGTAACCAAATATGTATATACATACAGACATGTATAGGTATCTAGTATATTGAATTCAAACTTACAATTGAACGCTATACATTTGCGGATATATATAACGGAGAGAGCAATGGTACTTATTGTTAGTATCAATTTATCAGGTTTCCTTTAATGAAAATGCTACTACCGGTCTATATCAAATTAACTCAAAATTAAAATTATACTTTGTTAAATAAAATTTCTAATGTTGATAGTGGCGGTCAAAGAGCAGGATTGTTCTCGGAGTGCTACGCCTGACATTATTTTTTTTCTTTGTGGTTTTCTTTACTCAACGAGGTGGTAAGGGGTATTTTTAATTTAAATTTAAAAAAATTTCCACACAATTATTGCTCTCAGAAAATACCGAATTTTAAAATCAAACCATAAAACCATTAAACACTGTCAGTGTGCATTTTACACTTGACTAACTGCAGCCTTAGACAACATTTTTACAGTGTTATTGGTGATGTGCTCAGTTTAAAACAAAAAGGGATAGCACTTTAGCTACTCCGTGCGAGACTGAAACTAATGAAAATGACATAATGCAGTACGTTTATCAAATACACCTGTTTCTTGGACTGCTATAAAATTAAGTGAACCTAATAATTAAGTAATCCATAACACCTACATACATATTTTGAGGATGTTTCTTTATCCACTGGTTGGAGGCAATGGGCATCAGTTGTTCACCAACAGATTTCTACATAATCCTAAGCTAATGTTTTAGTTTGCAGTGGTGGATTGATGATGAGTCCACCAATTATTAAACTCTCCTACTTGCTTTTAATGCTGGTGGTGTGATAAATACTGTAGTGGGGGTGTATGGTCTTCATAGGTTAAGTGACGTATTTATTTAATATATGTACGTATACCAAAATGTACAGAGGGTGCCATAAATAAAGTAAGGAAGTTAAGATAGTTTTACGTTGATGACCTTATTTTAAGGTGTTTAATCACCCTTCGAAAATAAAATCACAAGACCGCAAACACTCTGTATATATGGTTCGTTCTATATTGCATTAATTAAAGGGCAGCATATTGTTGTATTATACAAATGATAACAGATAGATAATACAAAAATTACCGTAATACTTAATGTCGAAAACTTATTTTTTCATTTTTGGGTAATAATAATTTCATCAGGTGGACTTGTGTAAATTTCACCTGATTGAGAGGTATTTGTTACCCGTTATAGAACATCATTTGAAGTAGTAAAATATTGATGAAACTTGTGGGAGTTGAGAACAGAATAATGGTATAAGTGGTATAATTAATCAGGAGTAGTTATAGGTTATACAGCCAGAACATTTCTATTTTGACCTCATTTCCACTAGACCGTTTCTAAACTATTTGTTTTAGCTAAAGCAACAGTGATGGATTTCACGTATTGACAACTCATCGTAGAACCACCATTGGTGGAATCAATGCAAAGATGATTTATAAAGAAGCGATCGTGTCACTAAAAGTTTATTTTGACAGTTAATAATTGCGTTACTAAAAATGTATTTAATTAGAATGAGATAAAAGAGAAAACTTAAAAAAAATGACATACAGGTAGGATATTTTTTCTGCGGAAGAATTGTTTTATTATTTGACAGTACTCTACAAACTAAATGCATCTGGAAAGAAGTTATTTCGTTGATTCTAACGGCAAAAACAAAAACATGTAAGTAATTAGTCCATATTGGTAATAATATGCAATGAATTGCAAACGCTATGTATCCGGCATACAATGTCAACGTATTTTGTAGCAAATGGAAAGCCTAAAACTGAGAAACTGTTTAGAGTGTTGAAATCGAATTCAAGATTCCAACATTTTAAACACTTTCTGGGGCTTCTTTTTGGTATTCAAATAATATAATATCTATCGTCAATAAACAAGATTGTAGATATTGAGCCGTTGATAATCCTCACTGAATAACCAAGCGAATAACGAAAATACTTGCAAAAATAAACGTTTGTCATGGATATTCAGCTTCGTTCCGAGATTTTGAGGCCATACTTTTTCAAAGAGACACCAAATAAATGGTAAAGAGCCCTAGTATATTTGTATCACAATGAAAGTAGTGAAGATCTATGCAATGATAAAAAATGGTTGCATTGTTGTAACCATTTCATAGTAAGAAATTATTTAAATCAAATATTGTCTCAATTTGCTGGATTGGTAGAAATCGGATAATGGAATGGCCAACCCGGTCATTTGACCTAACATATTTTGATCGTGCATTTTAGGGCTGCATAAAACCAAAAATGTATACCTATGACCACAAATTTTTCTATACATTATTAACAATGTACAAAACGAATTTGTCTTATGTTTAGCACATCATCAAGATGTGAATTGCAGCAATTTTGGCGGTTTCGTACAAATACATCCTTTAGGACAACTATTTACCAAACACCAATAATGAATATTTTTTCTGACGTCAAAAAAATTTTTCTTAATATGTTTTTATATGCAGGATATATACGAATAGGTACGTTCATAGGTATTTCTAGTATTTCTGACAGAAATGATGTACGCAAACGACTTAGTCGTTGTTGCAAAGTCGGATGAAGACCTTAAGTATAATATGAAGATATGGAATGAACAATTCAGGATACACGGAATGAACATCAATGTTGAAAAAATGGAGGTGATGGTACTGGGAGGAGATGAACAAACAGAAGTCGAACTAAATAACAAAAACCTGAAGCAAATAATGAACTTCCAATACCTGGACTCAATTATAATCGAAACAGGAAAATGAAATTGATAATAGGTTTGCAAGCGCCTATAGGATGTATATGCATTGAATAAAAGTTTCATCCGGAAAAAAGAAATATCAAATACACCGAAAACAGGAATATATCAAACTGTCTACGTGCCAGTGCTTACCTACGGTTATGAAATTTGGACAGTGATAGGGATAAATCCAGACTATAAGCAAGTAAGATGCGCTTTTTAAGAGCTGCGCTGGGTGTAACTAGACCGCATTAAAAAACAGCGTGATTCGTGAACGAATGGCCATCAAACCACCATTAGAAACAATTGAGAGACGGCAGCGATGTGGTTCGGGCGCATCGCGCGAATGAGCGACATCAGAAAAGTTAAAATTATCTGGAGGGCAGGAGTTAGAACGGGGAGATTGCTAAATCCTTACAACAAAAACACATTGGTTGGAGACAAACCGAGGTGCTTGCCAAAGATCGCCGAGTATGGAAAACCCTGTGCAGCGACCTCTCGACGCCGTGTGGTACAAGAGGAACTGTTTATGAAGATTTTTATATGCAATGTGAATTCTTGCCAGCTGCGGATAAGCTGAGTAAAGCTCAATCAAGAAAGGGCTAGACGTTTCACTTTATTAGAACAGAATTACTCTGCTGTGTGGAAGCTGGCGAATGTATGTCGTGCTTCATCTTTATCTAATATATAGATACATGGGAGAAGTAGATTTCTTGTCCAACACATTAGGCTTCCTAAGCGCAGCACGAGCGTGTGCATTTGGTATATCAAAATACGATAAGGATGTTTGCTTATTCAAAAACTGTGAAAATTGTAAGTAGTCATTGGTTATCTCGTTCTAAGATATAAAATTGTAACGGAATCCAGTAAAATCTAATAAATTAAAAAGCAAAACTGATGTTCTCCAGCATTCTCCTGAAAATCCATATATGTACTACAAAAGTTATTAAGGGTGATTCATATACTCGTTCAATACGAAGAATTCCAAGAACTGTGAGATGGTATCACAAAATATAACACGGAATTCTATATACAAAATATTTTCGAATTTGGGACTTGGTTGACAACGGGAGCCCTCATGCTCTCGAAAGATATGTAGCGAACTAATTACCCAAATCAATGGTCCTGTGCGGAATTCCCGATATATGGTATGTTACTTACTCGGTGTTAGTGTCATCCCAAATGTAGCTTTCGAAAATTATACAATTATATTATTTTGAACATTTATATATTTTTCTCAAAATATTGTAATTAAATATTCCAAATATCAGATTTAGCGATTATTCGCACTAATACACTTCTTCCACCTGCGCCTCTTGGTGGTTAATTCAGATGTGCAGATTGCTCTAAAGGAGACACCATAATAGTCCGTAACTCGTCAACACATCTTTTAATTCATTCCCCTTAACTAAAAATCACACGGAATCAGGTCAGGGATCTTGCCGGTTAAGGTAATGGTCCATGTCTTCCAACCCAACGTCTGCAAATTGTGTTGTCCAACTATCTTCAAACTCGCAATGCAAAATGATCAGGTGTACCATCTTGCCGAAAATAACTATTTTATAAGGCATGTGATTTCACAACACAGTAGGATGATTATCATCCTACTGTGTTGTGAAATCACATGAGTTCGAAGATAGTTGGACAACACAATTTGCGGACGTTGGGTTGGAAGACATGGACCATTACCTTAACCGGCAAGATCGCTGACCTCATCCGATGATTAGAAAAATACGGACTTATTGTGTCACATTAAGAAACAGCACACAAAGGGAATGTGCTCTATTATTTCATGGTAATTCTCTCAGGCAGTTACTTGCTTTAACTTTTGCACTCACACGAAATGTGGCTCCATCAGATATATAAGGATCACAAGAGGAAGCCCTATTCTCCCATTTGTAATAAAATTTATGCAACTTGTATGCGAGCAACTTTACAAGCAACAGAAAGTGTCTGTACAGTTTGAATTCGACAGTGAGTTAAACGGCGGATTCCTGTTATTTTATTCTTGAAATTCATTTCTGACTAGAGATACGAAAATATTTCCGTCCAAATAAAATTTTATTATCATATAAATGGTTTTATCATGTTAGCAATAAGCAAGCTTTAATACTACTTCTTGAGGTATCAAAAGAGATTTCTGCCAATAGCCGGGCATGTACGTTCAAAAGATAAAGTATATAAGAAATATATTCAAAAAATAAAAAAGTATACTTCTGGGATTACACAACACGTCTGATTGTATAGTTCCAGGCATTCCTCACGTACAGACTGTTTCGGACTGACTAGTCCTCATCAGTGCACGTCGGAGGAATGCCTGTCGCTCGTTCAGTACGCCGTATCGTCAACTAAACGTTAACGCATGCCTTTAGAAAAAACTCTAGAGACATAACGCCCAGCCGCGGATTCATGGCGTAATCTCCATGCGATAACCAAGCTACAAGTCAATAGAGATCCGTGTTAGCCTGTGATCTTATCGGCGTCGAATGACTAATAAATCAAAGAAAGATTTCTGCCAATAACCGACACGTATGTTTTGATTTATTAGTCATTCGACGCCGAGAAGATGACACGCTAACACGGATCTCTATTGACTGGTAACTTAGTTATCGCATGGAGATTACGCCATGAATCCGCGGCTGTGCGTTAGATGTCTCTGGAGTTTTTTCTAAAGGCATGTGCTAACGTTTAGTTGACGATACGTCGTACTGAACGAGCGACAGGCATTCCTCCGACGTGCACTGATGAGGACTAGTCAGTCCGAAACCGCTGTCTGTACGTGAGGAATGCCTGGAACTATACAATCAGACGTGTTGTGTGATCCCAGAAGTATATTTATTTATATTTTTTGGTTTTTTTTATATACTTTATTTCTTGAGGTATGACCAGCACTGTTATATTTACTAAAATTAAAGAAGTTTGATTTTTTGAAACTATATTAATGTTTCGATTATTGAACCGTCCATAAATAAAGTATTGTATGCAAAAATAGAATTTTAACTATATGGAAATATGGAGCAGTTAATAGTTTACGGAGTAGTACGTCTCAATTAACTAAGCATGTCGTTTCCAACTAACATCTTTGTTAGTTTTTGTAACTTTCAATCAAAAGGTTTTTGACCTATTTTGACGCGACTTGTACAACTTCAAATGATAAAATGGAAACCTTTAAGGACATCAACGGAGAGTTTAGTGTCTATGTTCACGTTCTATGTTGGATGAAAAACCCGTCCGTTGAGATAATCTCTTTTCCTAACAGTAACTGCTTTTCAAGGAATGCTGCTGCGTATTACATATTGTCATACATACATAACTGCCTAGCAGAATACTTCACAATATTGTCGTATGCTCGTGCATATGTGTGATACTTGCATCTACGGATAGTTTGAGGCAATAAAAATAAAAATTTCCACATTAATTAAGGATCGCACTAATTGTACATTGAGAAGAAGCTATAGGTAATTGGAATGCCGTCTGGATGTTAGATATAATTATGTATTTTATGCAAATATTGGCACTAATTGGTATAAATATTGATGTAATGTATATAAACGCCTTATTGCGACGGTTTCTCTACCGTCTATTTGTGGAATTACAGGCTAGCACGACTTAAGTGCAGGACGATATAAAACATATTACTTAAAGCTGAAGCATCTTTATATGTTCGCCTCATTTCTTATTACCGTCGATTTGCAGTTGTTAGTATTACCTAGAGGTATACGAAACAATTAATTTGATTACACTGATTTAAGTATAAGAGAAGAAAAAGACAACAGCAGAAATGTAAAAACTCTTTGATTATATCTAAATGATTTCTATATATAGATATGCATATGCGCATCTGTAGTATGTATTTGTATAAATATAACATACAGCATCTATAAAGGAATGAAGAACTATTTTATTAAAATGGATAAACGCAAAAAGAAATAGAAGGCACAAGAACGCAGAATTACCATGCAAAGCCTTTTTATTAGCGTTGATTTATATTGGGTACCCATTACTTTAAAGATAACCAGATGACAAAAAACAATGTGTGGTAAACAGTACACACCTTATTTTTTTATACAAATCGTGTATTCAATGGTTTCAAATGTGATGAGCTAAGCTTAAAAAAATGTTTCTGTTTAGTAAACAGCTTTTATTTCTAACCGTAAAAAATGTCATTATAGGCGCATGGTTTATTGCTGGAATCACCATACTAGCAAGTGCAATGAAAGAGGTAAAAGCATTGAAGATGGACTCAAGTTTCTGCCTGCCAGGCGTCATCAGCGTCCCTCCGAATGCTAAACCCATTTTCATCGCTACTTGGTCGGCGAACTTATTGCGGAATGACCCAGCCACTTGCTTGCGCCACGACATACCTCATCTAGGGGACACCGGTCAAACACACAAGTCACCGAAACAAATACAATAGAGCCAGTAATGCAGTAGACTTCATCTAGCTCGGACAGTGCATAGACTGTCAGTCCCGCTAGAAGGACTGCGTATATTGTGATTGCAGGAACGGCTTAACCATGACGTACCATAGGAAACATCAAAAGTGCCAAAAACAATTAACCGTAAAAAATGCCATGGTGCATGGTTTATTGCTGGAATCACCATACTAGCAAAAGCAATGACCTTTGCAATATATGTTTGGAACAGCAGGAAAACTTACCGTCTTAGTCTTACTATTTTTCAGTTAAAATTGAGTAATCTTTGTTTATTATTTCTCTCACACACCATTACAAAATTTTGTTAACTAAAATCAATTTTCTTTGAATTTAGATAACAGATAATTGTCTAAAAAAAACCCAGTACATTTGCCCTAAACACCCGTTCTATGAGTACAACGGGCGTGTGCCACTGCTCCAACAATTGCCGCGTGCAAAGTTTGAAACATTTTTAGCTCAACAGTTATAAATTAATCTTCGTTAATTCGTTTATATATTTATGGATCGTGAAGTAAAAATACAGTAAAATTCTGGGTCCTTCGATTTAATTATTATAATGTAGGTAACTAGCGAATAAAACTGCCCTGCTGAATTTATAAAGAAACATCGCAAATAAGTGATTAGGGGCTAATATTTTACGCCGTAAAATGTAAGCATCATATAAATTTTATTTCCAAGTCCATTCGTTATAGTGACACGCCATATACTTAGACCAAACGAATACAGAAATCTAATAAACAAAGCCAGGTTATATGTCGATAACACTATATTGCCCCAATTATAGTTGATCACGCATCTGGTTTAAATATTTTACGTTTACTCATCGAGTGTTATGCAATTTCGCAACTGTAATTGAAGTGAGTAGGAACATTATTTTAAGCATTACAGTATTATATTTCCGTGGAGTTTTTGCACACATAGCCCAAAAGGACATTGTTTTTCTTTCTATTTTTGTTTGTTTAAGAAACTGTACTTCCAAGAGAGGAATTGGTTTCTCCATTTGAAGTCATTTATTTTGAATTAATACTCAACTTGATATAATACAAATAAAACGAGTACTACATACACACTACAACGTAGCGTTTGATATGGCAACACGAGAAGCACGGGACATGAAGGAGTGACAAGCGAACATTGTAATACGCGTTCACTGTAAGTTTGAACTCGATCATGTCATTTGGTTGTCCGTTGTGGTTTTTTCCGTGAACCCGGTTTTCGTAGTTCGTTCTACAAATGAAAGGTATTAATTTCGAGCATCAGTGTCCTGTCAGGTTTTGCTTCAAACTTGGGCAAAGTGCAAGAGAAATTTTTGCAGAACTTCAGCAGGCCTTCGGAGATAATGTTTTGTCAAAAGTCGAGGTTTTTCGGTGGTTTAAGACATTTTCAGAAGGAAGAGAGTCAATGGGAGATGATCCACCCAGCGGAAGGCCTTCAACTGCAAGAACTGATGGCAATGTCGAAAAAATCCGCGATCTTGTGCATTCAGATCGTCGGTTGACGGCCAGAATGATCGGGGAACACTTAAATTTGTCTCACACCATCGTTCATCGAGTTTTGACGAATGAAATTGGAATTAGAAAGGTCTGCTGGAGAATGGTTCCAAAAAACCTTTCGCAGGAACAAAAGGACATCAGGGGAGAAAGGTGCCTCGGCCTTTTGGAATCGATTGAAAATAATGGAAACTTTTTGGAACGTGTCATTACTGGCGATGAGTGTTGGGTGTTCGCGTATGACCCGGAGACAAAACGCCAGAGCATGGAATCGCACACTTCAGGTTCTGCAAAGCCCAAGAAAGAGAGAATGAGCAAATCAAAGAGCCGGAGCATGCTGATTTGTTGCTTTGATAGCCAGGGAATCGTTCACAAAGAGTGCCTCAAGGTCAGACAGTTAATCAGCATTTTTACGGAGAGGTTATCGAAAGACTCCGAAAAGGGTTATGCGTCTGAGATCAAACATCAAGAACGTTTGGATCCTGCAACATGACAATGTGCCTTGTCACACAGCAACGGTTTCTTGGCCAGTAAAAACGTTTCTGTGGTTCCTCAGCCTCCTTATTCACCTGACTTGAGTCCATGTGACTTTTTCCTGTTTCCAAGATTGAAAATTCATCTGAAGGGACATCATTTTGGGGCACAGGAAAACATTAAAACGGCTGTAACCGAGCAGCTAAAAGCTATTCCAATATACGAATTCCAGCACTGCACTGGAATGGAAGAACCATCTCCAACGCTGTGTGGCTTCCCAAAGGAGTTATTTTGAGGGAGACAACGTTCAATTGTAATTATATTCAAATAAAAATATTTAAAAATATTAGTCTCATTAATTAATTTACTTAATTTATGGATGTGTCGTCGGTGTATAGGCATAGTTCTGCGCTTCGGACGTCGTTTGTATACACTATAAAAAGAATAGGACCGAGGATAGATGTCTGCGGGACTCCATACTTAATGTCCCTGAGTTCGGAAGTAGTAGAATTCCACTCTGTTACCTGTTTCCTGTCAGATATATATGATTTTAGGAGGTCCAATGTTTTCCCCTTATTCCATAATACACCGGTTTGCTGATTAGTATCTCGGAGCTCACAGAATCATATGCTTTTGACAGATCTAGCATATTAATTGCAGTATAAAGATTTTCTACGAATGCGTGCTATTTACAACCTCAAGCACTCCCAGAGACACAGAACGCCCCTTCCTGTATCCATGCTGTTTGCTCATTAGAATTCCTTTTTCTCTAAGTAATTGGACAGCCTATCCACAACATCTCTCGAACACCTTGTCTGTAATTTTGGGATATATAACATTCGCTATTTTTAGTTCAGGCGGGAACACACCTTATGAATACAAAACTATGAGAAAGAGTTGAAACGCTACTTTTAGAAATACAGGTACACACATATGTATACATTGTATTAAAGATTATAATAACAATTACAATAATTTGATATATTTTCGGCGCATACAATGAGCGCGCCTATGTCTTCTGTACGTATTTTTTTCTAGGGATCTAGGTCTTGATCTAAACGCCGGTCTGTGTTAATAAGCTACGGCAGTCAATTACTATTTTCTGGATTATTCGTGAAAAATAAAACATGTATTATTGAGAGTAATGACAAGTCATATCTGAGTCGATAATCTAATTATTACTCAAACCTGGTTGTCAAAATCAGGTGGATGCCGTTCTAAAACGTATGAGTTTACCACGATTACCACACAGATATTTTGTGTTTGTTTCTAATAGAATCAGTGTCCTCAAACAATAGAATTAATTTCTAAACTGCTATCATTAAAATCCTGAGAGTAGGGACGAACATCCTGAATGGTAATATTGTGATGTCAAAATAGAATTGTGATTTCTAAATACATACATATTTGTTTAATTGACGTGTTCAAATTTTATTGTTAGCGGGATTTTATTTTGCAAAAATTATAGACTAGAGCTACTTAAACTATCAAAGTATAACTCCTCAAGCGACTGTCGTTTTCTTTCTGTACCTATTGAAATTGCTGGACTTGTTAAGATAAATTGCGATATGTTGGACAGCAAAAGTAAATGAGTAATTTTAAAACCGGAGCTTAGGGCTACTGTCAGTTGGATTGAGACTCCTTTCTCTCCTCTGAGTACGCTTTTGTCAAGGTAAAAAAGCCAATGTTATTTACCACAAGCAGTGTTTGTGCCAAACAATACTCTACATAAATTGTTGCCGTAAGAAATGTGGGTGCAATCAGATAAAGAGAAAAAAATAAAGAATTAGTTATTTAATTCTGGTTGCATTCCAAAAGTAGAACGAACCAGATATACAGGATAATGGATGGATTTGTTGTTTAAATTGGTGCGCACACATAATTACTACTATCATACGAACACCAGAAAAATAGCAGGAAATGTAATAGTATCCCGGGTCCGATTTATATATTTACGACCTGTCGTTTTTAATGACAATTGTGCGCTAAGACACAGTTACAGTTACTGAACTACGCCCGTCGTCTTGATAACTGCTGATTTGTATCTGAATTGGATTAAATGCCACCGTGTTAGCGAAATAAAGGTTAAACGTACGGAAATTTTTTTGCTTGTTTTTTAGTTGATTGCAATAAATTACGATCAAATGTGACATGCACACTTTGATAATGATAGACTTATATTCATTTCTCCCCATGAATTATGTACAAGGAAATTAAATTGAAATTATCCTACTTGCTATTTTTAAATTTTACGTCCCCAAATTGGTATTGGCGTGTATCACAAGTGACAGATAGATTCTAACCTTGTTGTTTGTTTTGATTCACTGGATGTAACTACGCAACCACAGAAACAAACGAAATAAATGGGACGAATTTCAAATTTTCATTAAATCAAAAGGAACATTATATTTTGACGTTACCACAAGAAATTATGTAAAAATATATGATTTTGCTAAATACTTTACTTACCCAAATCGTGTGTAAATCTTAGTGTTTCTTAATTTTCTATTGCAATTTTTTCAATTTTCCCTGGTACAAAACCCCGTGTTCTTCCCTTCCCTGGTAGGGGTAACTTATTTTAATAATGGGATGGTATAAGTGGCCGACATTTACTTTGTATAATAATTTTTTCAAAAGAGACGTTTCGATGATAGACATTAGAACAACACTCACTTGTTTAAACATCCCGCTATTATCGCTCTGGTGGTCACCCTAACAAATATCACCCGATAATTTGATTTATTAGTTTAGGAAGTCTCTGGAAGTCCCTTTCTAGTACTGTTTCTGTAGTGTTGTGTATTTGTGTGTCGTGAATGTGTTTTCCATTAATATAGTGTATTTAAAGTCCATTCACTTTAAGAACATAGTACGGGAAACTGTTGTACCTGTTGTAACTGTGAAACACTTTTTAGTTTTTTATTTTTAAAAATTAAAATTTCAAGCTCTTTATCTTAATTTTGGTTCCAGAGTATTGTTGGTACACTTGTTAAGGTTATATTTTATTTTCATACATATCGCTTGAAAATTAAAATCTACTTCTTTTGGGAAAATCCAACATTGTTCCAAGGTACAACGATGTTCATGTACCGTGAAACATTTGGTGTTGTACCTCGAAACATTGTAAATAAAGTTATTGTTAGCCAAAAAACGTTTTATTAAATTTCAAGAAAGAAAATACAGTTTTCACATACATTGTGTGGTGTTAAACTTATAAAATCAAAACTTAAATGTTTTGAGACTTTTTGTTCTTGAAGTGCCGTCTGTGTTTATGCATCATGGTTTTGCCACTATGTCTCCAAAATCGACAGTTGCTACATCTGGCACAGATGGATAATGAAATGTCTGAGGTGATGTTTTCCGTAGAAAACTTAAAGGCAATCTTGTATAGAACCTACATAATAAACCAATTCAGTTTTTCCTTTAAAAGAAACTAAAACAAAATCTCCAACTACAATGTCGTCTAGTGTTGGTGGTCCTACGTCTTTATTATCTGAGGAGGCTAACAGTATATCATCAATCGTCTTTTGTTCAATGTCGCGTTCCTCCTCGTAGAAAACTTCTGCGTCACTGCTACTGCTGCTGACGCGTCTCCTGAACAACGTTTTAGTTACCTGCTTTTGTTTTTGTTCAAACAACTTTCTATCTTTCTTTTCTTTCTTTTCCTGTTTTGCTTGCTGTTTTCGTAGAAGTTCCTCCCTCTCTGGCCTATCAGTTAATATGACTTGCCCTTTTTCTTTTCCTCCGAGTTGTCGCCTTTGGAAACGGCCTAATTTCTCGGACTGCAAAATCAGACTGCTTGGGGGATTTAGGTTCATATTGTCTTGATAACGGCCGTCTATTATAACTTCATGAAGTTCTGATGAAGGTCCTCCAACAACTTTGTCCTCAGTCTCAGCTATTGGCCTATCAGTTACCGAAGAAGGTAAGAACTGATCTTCCCCGAAGATTCCCTTATCCAAAGGATAGATACAGGTATCTTTGAATCCGCTACATGTTAGTGGTACTCGAGGGAATGCAGTTCCTATTACTTCGGCAACATTATAAATTGAGAATGTCTTTCCCTACTTGTTAATTTATAGAGGGCTTTATATATTTAATGAAGTGCTCCATAAATTTTCAAAATTGCTCATCATTTGACGACACCACGGTACCAGGGGGCGCTTCGTTTATGATATAATCCTTAAAAGTTACCCTTGGAAAAATTAAAAAGGGTGGTATGTGATTTCCCGTGCATTTATTGCGCATATTACAGTGATAAACTGGCCTCGTTTAACTGATGTTGTGCTACCTATATAGTGTCTCAAGGTACACGACCGGTAACGTTTCAAGGTACAAGAGCTGACGCCATTTTATAAGACGTTTAAATACTCTGTTTATAATCTATAACCGTACTGAATAAACAACAATAGACTTCTAATTACAGTTACTAAAAGAAAGAATGTTTATCTTTTACCGTCTAAAAGATGTAAGCCAATATTTCACTTTCTATTTTCGAACGGAACTCGCCTAGTTTATAGACTACCACCTAAATGGGAGGGTACAGCGAGAAAAATATACATAAAGCTAATACGATGCACGCGCAAATCTATTAGTAAAACGGCCGCTAGTGAGCGATACGTGTTGCCATAACCTCAAGTGTTTTAACGTATACTGTTATCAAGGTAGAACAGTTTCCCCCTAGATAGCGCTGCAGTCGGCGTCCATAAAACACTGCCAAAATTAAACTCGATTAAATAATGGCGGGTAATTTGAAAGTAAAATGTCGGTTTTATTATAATTTTTGTCAACTTCTTTGAAAGTAACACTAAATTCTAATTACAAATATCTTTAATCGTTTAAGAAAAATATACGTTTACGTTTATTTCAGTTTATGTAATCTAACAAAAAAAAAAACGGAACCAATTTTATTGCAGATATATTCCATATTTCCATATCAAATACACTTACGAAAAAAATAGACTTCTATGAGGCCCTTTAATAGTTCCTTTTTTAAAGTAGCTACAATTATCACAATTATGGAATGATATACAAATTACCTCAAATTACCTACTTAGAGAGGGCATTTTTGATGATGATCCAGTATTAGCGGTAATAATAAATTCTTCCATTATATCTTTCACGATGTTATCGTAGAAGATACATCTTACTTTCTTCGGCAATGGTGTGTTTGGTGCAATTTGTCCATGCTTCAGCAGTTACGATGTGGAGTCCTTCAATTAATAATTCTTTTACCTTTGGTAATTTAAAAATTTTGTTATTTACAGCTACATATTCCTTCACTTGAGCCTATACGAGTTCTATCGGATTTAAATTGAAATGATATGGTGGCAACCGTAAAATTTTCGCTACCGTCTCATCGGTATCGGATTATTTTTTAGATGACTTTTAGCGAGTTCTAGAAGTTCAATTTTTAAGCATGAGATACCGCAGGCAATTCCTTTTGAAACGAACTAATTAATTAAAATATTCTTTTTCCATGCAGCCATTGACATTTTTTCCGGTGGTAGAGAGGGTAGAACATTTCTCATCTGCTCCGTAAATACTCTACCATTCATTTCCTCGTGGTAATCAGAGGTTTCTTTCGATTGAAAATATAGCAATCAATTTTCAACAAAACCATTATCACTCCCAATGTGTAGTATTATAATTCTAACTTCCCTTTTTGCAATATGCTAAACAAATAATTAAACGAGAAACACAAGAAACAATCAAATACACAAACTAAAGAAACCGAAGAAATCTAACAACTGACATTACATGTAGCGATCAGTAATATTTCATTTAATCCAACATAAATTTCGTATGCACAGACGGCTGTTTTCGTCGCGTGTAATTTTGCCTTACGTATTAGCCAATAGCAAGCGTCCAAAATATAAGCATATCTTGCCCAACGCTATTTTCTTAAAGTGAATGATGTATAGGGAAATATTTTTCTTTATTGTAATAACATATTTTAGTCCCATTAATTGTCTCCGGCTGGACTTATATTATTATTTATTATTATTACATTATTAACACCGTGTTCAAAATTATTCACAACATTCCTTCATTGTTACAGGAATAGTTACAGGAATGAAGCTTTGTGATAATAAGCGAAAGCACGGAATGGATACTTTAAAAATACAGCAAATGAAATTCTAATTTGTATTCAATTTTATTTACAGTAAAACATACCTGACTTAGCGATTGATGTATGTTTGAGAGAATTATATAATTTAATTATTCAATTTTCTCGCGTAACCCATGAAATAACGATCATTAAAGTTTCGAATCACAAACAGTATGCATAATACGAATGGCTGTTAATTAAGAATAGACAATTAATTTTAATTATCACCAATACAATTTCGCACTAAAGTCGAAATGGAGTCTAACAGTACTGTTAAAGATGGCAAAAATACGTATACAGTTTGTACATAGTGTATTTAGTTACGGCTCCCATGTTCAATATACATAATAAATATACAGCCGCCTCAGATTTTTTTTTTCAACGCCGACTTCCAAGAGGCAGAAAAAATATGTTGGTCATAAAATTGCCGTAAAGCGTTTCCACGAAATTATGTATTATTATTATTGTAGTAAACTTCCTAAATATTAAACACACTGTTCGGATTACTCCTCCCGCACAAGTATTAATTAATTCGGGACGACACGTGTTTCGGGAATACGTGGATTTCCATCATCAAGTCCGGCACCGAATCGTGCTGCCCCACAGTCCTTGCTATCTTTACTTTCCTAAATATTCGTTATTTACTTTAAAGTAATGGGTACATACATTCTTTGGACTCTAAAGATGATTTGTCATTGCAATTATGTAATGAATGTCGAAGAGTACATGCTTGGCTCCAATATTCCTAATATTGAACATAGGGTAGTAAGATATTGTTTTTCTTTCAATACTTCATTTATTGCCATTGAGGTTAGTCTGATTACTTATATTTTGAGTAATTTTTTTCGCGGCTAGCTTGGTGGATGAAGATCATGTACGCATATGGGTTTGACCGGTCAAGCTCCTTGCATTTGTAACATTGCTTGGCTTGTCAATTTCCGGTGATGTCGTGGAACACACACATATAAGCGTACTATTTCTTTATCCTTTCTAAATACTCAACTTATTACATATTTATTTACGTAGTAAATAATGACAATGGTTTGTAGTATTGTTAGACAAGTATGTAGACACGTAATATTATATAAAGGAAATTTGCAAGAAGACTTTCTATTGCTTAATTGACTTTTTTACGTACAGGTAATAGGTAATAGCAAACATATATGGTGAAAATTGCTTTTTATTTGAACGCCAAACTAACACTCTTTGTTTTATTTCTTCCAATAAAACATTAATTAATTCACATATGAGTTAGTAAAATAAAAAATTTAGGTTCCTACGACATATGTATGGACTACCGTAATTAAATTTCACCTATGATGGTCGTTATAAATTCGAAGGAAGGAATTTCTTTCGTATTTAAATCAATCTCTTCCAATTAGGAGCACTTTACTTAGAATAAGCATTCGTCAACATCCGTTACATTTTCACTAAATATGCTTAATTTCCTCTTTGTCTTTCCTCTTTTTTTCGTTAATTTAACCCAGTTATTAAAATTCCAGTACTTTCAATATTGAGATGTAAGCCTAGATATTCGAATATTCTGTAGGAGGAGGAAGACATTTTAGTCTACTAAAGGTATAGAGAAAAGTATTTACTGCTTGTGTAAATATTCAAGCTTTCCATTTTATTAGCAATATAACGGTATACTAAAGGTAAAAGCTGCGGTGCTTGTCCGTTGTTTATTAGTACTGAGTACCAACAGATTCAATTGTTTCGGTTGCACCTGCTGCAGTTGGAATACCAATCGTCATTGAGTACCGATCCGTAAAATTGCCTTGACACAATAGTTATCCAATTTTACAAAGCGGAAGTAATACGAACGTTTCATAATGAAGCACTTCTATAGAAGGAGCTATAAATACATACAAAACAACCGTACACGATAACAAAGCAATCATAAGGAAGGATAATGCCATTTTTACTTAAATTAAGGTGTTAAATTGTTTCATTCAATCTGTTGGCGTCCTTGAATAACGGAAAGCCAATAAAGAACACGCTTTAGAATGCTAAACTATTACCATACAATTAGCAATTATTATAGAAATATACATACATGCTGAATGCTGTGTAGCATGATATTTGTGGATTGAATGGTGAGGAAGGGTGGCAAAAGCTGGATGCACTTTGGCCACTCATATTGGGCCGGTACAAGGATGCATACAAGTAAAGCTTGAACATAAAAAAATGCGGGTGTATAACCGCGTCGTAACGAGAAAATGATTTTCCTTTATTCGAGTTCGGCCCTGTCCAGATCAACATATGGGATTCACCGGTCGTCGCTACAGAGAATACCTTGATTTATAGTTAGTATTGGCGTGGCTGTTGCTGTGTGGATGCGTCTGTTTGTAAGGGCAGCCTATACCAAAAGACGAATACACCAATGTGATTTTAATTTATGGCGAAACAAGACAAAGTAGTCTTGCTGCAAAGAAATTGTACCCATCAGAATGTTTTCCGAATTGGCATCATTGATATTGACGGATATTGACTTCGAGAAATCAGCAATTCCAGGTTCCGAAGGTTGTGGCCCTCAAAGATCGAGCAGGTTACAATAAGCGCGTTTCCACGATGCTTAAAATGTTATTAAGTATAGAATGCTAGAGAGTTAAGTATGTAGCAAAGTACGGTACATAAAATTTTGAAGGATAATTTACTTCGTCCATATGATATCATTTCTTGATATCATATGGATGAAGTAAATTATGCTAAGAGGTTAACGGAATTAGATTACTTTTACCGACTAATCTACCTGAATTACCATGATATTCACCAGTAGGAAGACGAAAACCCCCACGATGTACACCAAGGCTTCTCGCAAGTTGGGATATCTGTTAGGTAATGTTTGTGCGTTGAACTACATGGATCAACTCCAACAACGACTGAATGCAGCATTCTGTTTACTTTTTCTCCAAAGTCCTCGAGTATGACGATACGCCAACGATTATGGTTTATGAACCTATGAACGGTGGAGCACCCGCGTATTGTGTTCGAGTTGTACAAGAATTTTTAAACCGAACATTGCCACAATTGGTTGCACGTCGAAGTCGGATTCCGTGACCAACTCGTAGTCCCAATCTCAATGCGTCAGACCTTTTTTCATGGAGATATACGAAGAGTTTAGTGTACGATCGTCGCCTTGACATTGAATACGCCCAAGATCGACGAAATAGCATTGTTGCAGCTCAACGCGTTCGCAACGATATGTTAAATTTTACACGTGGATGTAATAAGGAATAACTCACGTAACCGAATTGATTCCCCCGGTAGACATTTCGAACACCTTTCGTAAGCCATTTTGTTCTGTTTTGCCTTGATTGACCATCACAAATTTAAAAAAAAACGAAAGAAACAAACTGTATAGAAATAACATTTCAAAT
The DNA here is from genome assembly GCA_031763485.1 of Osmoderma eremita. NCBI lineage: Eukaryota > Metazoa > Arthropoda > Insecta > Coleoptera > Scarabaeidae > Osmoderma > Osmoderma eremita. Next base: position 22,829 of record JARFOC010000409.1, on the reverse strand, counting down.
ATTACTTAATCCTATATTCTGATATTTACTTTTCTTCTCAACTGAAATCCTTCCAAAAAATTTCTTTTTGATTTTCAGTTAGGCATACGTATTTCTCTGCCTACTATAGCTAAAAAACGATTCGGAGGTAATCCTGTATAAACTTTACATATTAATAATTCTCAGTAATGGGTTCCGTAAGGTTTCAAGATCTTTTTAAGAATACCTTGCATCTACTACATATAACAACCACGTCGTTTATACTAACCACAATATATGGCTTTGGCCTTCTGCTTTTACCGTCCTTCTAAGAAATGACTTTACGTTTTAGGAGATGCCAAGAAAAAGGTCCCTGAACACTGCAATTTAAAGATTACAATGCAAACTTATTTATACAAATTATGTCTTCCGGGTTAGATTTACATCTCTCTTATATCTTGACAGAAATGTTAAATATGTATGTATAAATCGTGCAGAAAGGGATTTGTAATACGCATATAATTTAAGCATTCTAGAAACGATTTTTGAGGTAAACATAAATATTATTTGCTTACGTAGTTGATGCCTATGGGGGCAACATTTAAAGAGATCTTGATAGCTGCTCTATTCTTCTATTTTGTGTTGGATTAAGTGTAAGATGTAATCAATGCTTCTAAGGAATGTAAATGATCTAGCAAAGTTCTTTTTTATTGTGCCATATCTTTTAATATACTAAAAGCCCCAGTTTCTTCTTTTTCGAAATCATACTATCAAAAAATGGATACCACATTGTAAATGTCAGTTATTCCCCAAAAAAGGTAAAATAATATTTCTTATTGTTGTTAAGACCGTGTCCAAAATTATTCACAACTCTCCTTCATTGTTACAGAAATGAAGTCCATTTACCACACTGATAATGTGGTGCTAGGTTTTTTTATTGATCCACTTCTTAGATTCAATATAAATGTAGTTAACATGCGAGTTATGCCAGGTTGACACAACCCGTGCAACTTCTGAAAGACAATTTTTGAGAAATCAAAAAGCGAATTCACAATATAAATTCCAACCAATTCACATCCGCTTGCTGGAGTTTATATTATGCATCCAATGTAACTTACACAAGAAACTAGGTTTGAGGGCGTGCCTCCCTATACTTATCCCGCTGCATAGTTGCCAGTCTCGGATAATGGAAAGTCTGAAAAATCTGGAAAATAATCTTCACCAATTTTTCAAACTACTAAGCTTTGTGATAATAAGCGATAGCACAGCTATATTATTTTAATTCCTTGTTCAAAACTTTCATGTAGGTGATGGCACTGATCGAAAAAAATAATAATTGAGCGGTCGCGATTATAAAACACCAATTTAAAAATATACGTAAAAAAATCTAGTGGCTACAAAAATAATTTCACATTTATGTAAAAGGAATGGGTACATTAAAAATACACCAAATGAAATTCTAATTTGTATTCAATTTTATTTACAGTAAAACATACTGGAATACATAAAAGTTGCCGCTGCCAGTGTAGTCGTGTTTTTTAAATTTATTTGTTTTACTGTTTGTGTGTGCAACCTCCAGGCAATACGATTTGAATTATTAAAGACATACATAGTTATAGACATACAGCAAATGAAAACTACATTAAAAAAGGTGCTAATTTACTATTAAAACTGTGATATGTGGTTATACGAGCAGCACGAAACGTCATTCAATCATTTCATTGCTGGGAGTGAATTAGTTTTTTCTTTATTCTACTATAAGACTGCTCTAAGTAGTACATGCTAGCATAATTACAGATCAACAGTGAATTAATGTAATATATAATTTTAATTTATTCAAGTATGATGTTTTGCAAAGTCTAATTTCACGATTCCGAAGAAGTTAACGAACTAAACAGTTTATTTCTATCATTTATAAACGACTATGTTTACATGTAACTAATTCCCTTGATCAAAATCAGAAACCAAAAACATATTGATGGCAGTGATAACAGTTGTTGAGTTTAGGTTTTCACGATCTTGTTAGATTATTGAATAAATGAGATATGGATGGTTGGTAATAATTGAGTTACTGCGGCTGTCTAAAAGTATACAGGTTACAGAGAAAACAGCAGAAAACTTTAAATATCATCTTTAGAAAGTAGTAAAACATTAAACCCAATGGCGATTCCACAACCATTTTTTTAAGCAAGTAATGGTTATCCATTACTTGCTTGGCAGAGGCAGAAAATGTTTATTGATGTACGAGTGAGAGTCATCAAATAAGTCACAAACTGCTGTGTCAGCACAATCCAGCTTATGATACTCAAGTGACAGAAATGTCTCCTGTTTACGGTGAAAAGTGTTTGTCGTGTAAAGCCGTGTATAACTGGGTCGAGAAATTTTCTCAAGGGCGCTTCAAAGTTGTTGACGATCAGCGAAGTGGGCTGCGACAGATGCAGCACTTCGACGGGTGGAAGACATGATTCGAACTGACAAGTGGGTAACAATACACAGCATAGCAACGGGCATGGGGTGTTCTCATGGTCTCGCCTACGAACTGAAAAGTTTGCTCACGGTAGATATCTAGACAACTGACCGAAGAATACAGAAGGATTCGAATGGGCTTGTCCTTGAAACACCTCTCTCGGTACGCAGAAGAAGGGGAGGCCATGCTTAACAGGATTGCTACTGGTGATGAGTCATGGGTACACCACTACCAACCCGAAACAAATCTTGCTTCAATGCAATGGAAGCGTCCTCCTTCACCGTCAACATAGATATTCGAGGTTGCGCCCACAGCTAGTAGGTTATGCTTACCGTGTTCTGGAATTCTCAAAGAGTGCTCTTAGCCCATTTCCAGAATAGAAATGAGTACATGACTGCTGTATCGTACTGTAGAGTTTTGTTGTTACTTGCAATTCCGATAATGCCAGGCCGCATTCCGCTCATTTGGCCCAGGCGAGAATCGAAGAATTAGGATGGGAACTCCCATGAACATCCCGCTTACAGTCCCGACCCAGCCACAAGCGACTATAATCTGTTTGGCCCTCTCAAAACACATCTTGGCGGCAAAAATTTCAAGCGTGATGACGATGTTCAAGAAAAGGTACACACGTGGTTCAGACGGCAGCTCAAACACTTTTATGAAGCAGGGATTGGGGCATTGATAATGCGCTGGGGTAAGTGTATTGTGCGTATTGTTTGTTGAAAAATAAAAATTGTTTTGGCTAACTATTTCTTCAATTATTTTTATAATAGCTTTTTGTGACCTACTTACTGACTTTCCCTCGTATAATGGATAGTGAGGCTGGGAGTCAACCTATCGTTTCAAAAACAGCATAAATAGAACAAAATGAACACGTATCTATTTAATAACCAATAACCAGATATCATATAAAGCTATAAAGTAGCCAATAAAATTTAAACAGTAATATTTTGCCCTACTCAATTGATGTGATGTATTTCTTCGTTAAATCTTTCCTGTCATACACCTTCTATAAATTCCGGCAATTAGTCTTTAGTCTGTTCCTTTATTGACGAGCATAAATTTCAATGCAGCTTGTAGTAAAACTTGCGTAAATATGTATTTTATGTGCCTTATCTTAAACCACTCCTTGCCTTTACACCTTGGTTTAACCTCGCGAATTCACCTTTGCGCTGTACTTTGTTAGGTTTATGGATCTTGGCGTCCTTATTCAACTCTGTAGTGCGTAAAAAGATTTTGTTTAATAACACAGAAATCAAGTAATACAAATGCATATGTAAGTAAATGCCATAGTGTCAGTAATAGAAATTCTTTCTACATTTAGCACAACTTTAAAACTCCATTGACATTTTATATTATTCTTCTTGGTGTTGATAATCTGCTGTATTTATTCTTAATATTCTTACATATTGAATAATGTGAAAAATGTGTACATATGCCAAACACAAACGGCTTTGTCCGAGATACTTGATAAAAATCAAGTAAATACGTTTCTCATAGCGAACCGACCGTTGCTATTTAACATTTACATTAACGTCGTTCTGTCATCCCTCGAATGCCGAGTATTGGCCTATGCAGACGATCTCAAAATCTTTTCAAGGATTACATCTGTGGCGAACTGCGAAGCCCTCCAGCGTGAACTGCTTACCATTCACAAGTAGTGCACAGAAAACAAACTCAAGCTGAATGCAGCAAATGCGCCGTCGTTACCTATGCCACGATCAAGAAACCCATTAATTATACCTACACTTGCTACACTATTTATAGCATTCTTCGTCATTCGCTGTTTAAAGATCTGGGGGTTCTCTTCGATCAGCGACTGCAGTTCTCCGAGCATATCTCAACTATCTGCAAATCAGCATCTCAGTCTTATGGCCTTATAATAAGATCCTGTAGAGGTTTTGGAAACGCAGATACGTTAACAAAGCTGTATTACACATTAGTTCGACCAAAGCTATAATATGGTTTCCTGGATATATATATCAACGGCTGCAACTCTAGAGAGTGCAGAAAAGGTCCTGAAGTATTTAACCTTCAGAAGGGTTGGCAACTATCCCCCGCGAGGGAGATATTACAACGAGCTATTCTCCGAACACAACTTCCAAGCTTTATCGGATCGTAGAGAGACTGTTAGTGCCAGATTCTTGATAAATCTGTTACACAACAAAATAGATGCGCCAAATATTTTGTCAACGGTTGCAATAACCATTCCCAGGTACGGCACACGCTCGACGGATACTTTTCATAATCCGACGGCAAGAACGAATGTCTTGGCCAAATCCCCGATGTCGCACATGAGTAGAAACGCTAACAAACTTTATTCAGACCCTTTCCACCTGCTTTCCTCATCCTAACTCTTTTTCATTCCCCAGCTGTCACTTTTCTTTCCCTCCTTCTTTTCTTCACTTAGTAACTTTTACTAAAATTTATTGTTATTTAATCTCCTTATTGTTATTATTTAATTTTTCATTAATGTCTAGTCCATTGGTTTGAACAGTTTACCTTTATTTCACCCATTAGCACTGAACTTTATGTTTATATATTGTCCTATTAGTGGATATATTTTATCTATCTGTTGGACAATAAAGACTATTATTATTATTATATATTATTAGAGTTTTTCAGTAGTCACATCAACTAACAAATCATTTTCAATATTTGCGAAAAAGCACGTAAATATCCGCCTTAACTGAGCGAGTACTCCTATAATATAATAGGAGACAGGAGCTTCAAATAGTTGAATAAAATCAAAATACCCTTACCACACAACTTAAAATACGTATTTCGGCAGCTAAGTTGCCATGCTCAGTACAAACTGCAGAGGTAAAATGCGTTAGGCATAGCATATAGTTAAGGTAAAAGCTTGGTGGATGTGCTCTTCACTAGGACATCCGTGATAGACATGGATAGTAGCAAGAACACATAGTTATTCTGCTGGTGATCTAGTGAAAAGCATATCTAGGTTTTACCAAGGTTTTAGCTCAGGCACATGTATTGTACTTTTTACTTGTGTAGCTTCTACTAAGGATGGATTGGTTGCCAAACTACGCATACGAAAAAGTACTGTCAGAGTACCATGACAAATCATTTAAGAAATTTGCAAACTAATATTTCATCACCTACCAAAAGAATTGTTCAAAATAAGTTTTCAAATGTATTGCTTTGATCTTCTTCAGCATCTTTCCATCATTTATCCACAAAAATATTTTCTTTTTAAATGAAACACCTGTATATTTTTACATATAAAAAATACAATTTGAACAAAAAATTGTTAACACATTACTATTGTCAACCTAAATAGTAAGCAAACAGAAAGCACTTATACTTTCTGATAATTGTCAAAGTAACGTGCAGTGATTTAATATTGTAAAATAAATGATCACATACAGGATTTCCTACGGCTGTCAAATAAATAGTTTTTGTGATTAAGGAAGTAATTGATAATTGTTTATGATTAAAGTAATTTATTAGTGTTCATCATTTAGTGGATTATTGCCTTCTAAAATTTATTACCAGGAGACGTTGAAAGAAGAATAACTCCCTGTAACTGATTACTGAAATTCTATAATGGCGTCCAGAAAATTTTAAGGTCTTTGTATGGTCCGAAGTATGGTTAGAAATCTGTGCAACAAGAGGAATGAACATAATTGGAGCAGACAACGTGCTTTGACAGTAGATCCACGTAATCTCCAAAATTACTTAAGTGTGAATGTTTGGTATCGTTTAGTAGCTTCACAAATTAGTGGTTGTATTTTTTATCATGCGACGTTGACTAGAGAATGCTATGTTGAATTCTTAACGCCAGTTCGTCAAGATTTTTTAGAAACCATCCCGTTAGATGACCGCATTCATTCATTTTCAACAGGATGGGGCGCCCGCTCATAATTGTTTTCAAACTGCTAATTTGCTGGGAAGGATCTTTAATAGTAGATATGATGGATAGGAACTAACTTACCAATTCGTTGACCTGAACGATCCGTTGACTTAACTCCGTAGATGTTTATGCGGTTTTGCGAAAAATAGTGTTTATAAACATGTGTATCCAAATGTGGTGGCGGTGCAGACCAAAATTGGACGCACTTAATATTTCTGGCATAACTACCCTTAAAGCGACAAGAAGTGTTATCAAAAGACCTCAAATATGCCTTGGGGACATTTAGAGAGGATGAGCGACGAAAGGATGGGGAAAACAATATGGCGGAGAGATCCGGAAGGATAAAGAAAGAAAGGAAGACCTAGGAGGAAATGGAGGGATGTGGATGTGGATAGCAAACTTGGGGAGGGTGGTACAACCACGCGCACTTGGGCCACCCTTACCGGGCCGTTTGTGCTACCCCCAGGCGGCGTCGGTACCCCACCGCCTACTCGAGCCACCCCAACCTCAGGACGAACTCGAGCAGCGCGGCAGTGGAGGCGCCACCAAAATTGCCCACGCGGGCAAGCATTCCTCCAGGACGGAGTTTCTAATTTGGACGAGTGCCGGGCAGTCGCACAAAATTTGCTCCGGCGTCTCGTCTTCAATATAGCATGCACGACAGAGGGGACTAACAACTAGCCCTATGCGGTGCATGTGTTTATTCAGTTTGCAGTGGCCGGTCAACAGCCCTACAACTTGGCGAAGGTTGCTGCGAGAAAGAAGCAGGCAATATTTTGCTGTCCTGGACGATAGCCTCGGAATGGCTTTACGTGCCTGGCAGCATGTGGTCGCAGACTCCCATCTGCTTTCATGCAGAATGGTAGTCCGTTGTTTTATTTGGTCGTTGAGTGTCGCCGACGTAAGAGGTAGGGCAGGTCCCGGTCCCACAAAGGGGGAACGCGATCCCCGCCCCGTCAACACTTCAGCAACCTCGTTGCCTAGATTTCCTTTGTGTTCTTTCACCCATACGAGTGATAGGACATTATGCGTAGCGATCGCCTTCAGGGTCTTGTAGCATTGATGCACCAGACCCGAGGCTATCCTGTAATTGTTGAGGGCCTTTAGGGCAGCTTGGCTCCCCTCTAGGGCCCCTTCCGTAAATCTCACTCGCACCTTGCAGGATTCCCAGAACCTCCGCCAGAAAGACCGAGGTCTGTTCCCCCAACGCAAGGCTTACGTCCATCTTCAGTTCTGGAGAGAAAATTCCCGCTCCAGTCCTTGTTGTGGTTTTCGATCCATCCGTAAAAATGGTAACAGTTGGTGATAGCACGATGTGGGGCTCAATGTGGACACGGTATCGCCTACGGAAGGCAAACACCGGGGGCACGCAGTCCGTCGCAGCATCGAGGAGGGGCATCTTGGTGACGCCCTCTCGAACAATGCTAACGTGACCGCGCGCCGCCCCCGCCGCATCCAGAAGACCACCAGCGCGTAATCTTATAGCCGTCCTAAGTGCCACCTCCTCCACGAAGAGATCCAGTGGTGGAACACATAGAAAGGCTTTCATTGCCGCCGTAGGGGTGGTTCGCATTGCGCCCGTTACGCTGAGACATGCAACGCGTTGTACATGTGTCAGGTGGTTTCTGGCGGCCACTTGCCTTGCTCGTGGCCACCAGACCAGGGCGCCATAGGTTAGCATGGGCCTAATTATGGCAGTGTACAGCCATAACCATAAATGGAGGGAAGGCATCTCCGAAGATTTAAAAGAAAGGTAGACAGAAATTGGGGAAGGGAAGCAAGGAATAGGAAGCGATGGAAACAAGTCACAAAGCTATGAGCCTAAATGTCCTGTCAAAGCTTTATATATATATTCCCTTGTATGATTTAAGCTGTTAAATTATTGCTGTTATAAAACTTGCTGTTTTGTTATTTATTGCTGTTACGGTAATTACGTATTAACAATTTACAATTTAAAATAGTTAAGAATATACAGGATGTTCCATTTAAGGAAAATCAGAACAACAATTTCCACCAAATGTCTATATTTTTAGTTTTGGTTTGATTAAAGGGAAAATAGACTATTTTTTTGTGTTCTTTAGTAGAGTAAATATCATTGAATAAAGTGAAATCATTTTAGATGGATTATCTTTAAACGGTATATTGTGTAACCTCTGTTGTTGCTGTACCATTAGTATAGTAATAATATCATGAATAAATAAATATAAAACAAATAATGATATCACAATTATCTCTTTTAAATTTTACTATCCAAGCATTAACACCAAACTGCAATATTTAAACGTACAATTCACATCTTTGTTACAATATGTTTATTGTGCATCGAGTATTGTTGATGCTTGCGCTGAACTTCCAAAGCGCCATAGTGCATACATATATAGTACGTACGGGTGTCTCCTTTCGTCTCTAATGCTTGCGACCGAGTTACAACCTTTTATTGCCGTGGAAGTTTGAACCCGCACTAGCCAAACCGGCACACTGGATTTAATGTATTCAAAGATTGCAGAATTTAACGTTACGAAAGGAGAAAAAGAGAGGGTTAGAAGCCAACAAGTCGATTCAACGCAGAAACCGGTTTTCATTGGACGTTTGTACATTTAGCGGTATAGTCGGAACGCATCCGAACATATTGTTCCATAGATTTACTTTATATAATTCATGCCATTATTATTTTATTTACAAAATACGACTAAACTGAAAAGTTAAAAACGAAAGTCTCAGATCGACAGAAATGGTAGCAGTAGCTTAACAAAATTCCACCCTAGCTATAAAAATACAAATCAGGTTATTATTTAAAAATCTTGGTTGTGCTTACATTGGAATGTTTAAAATCAGGGCAAGCATTATTGTAAAAATAAAAGCTTGTGTTTCGAAATTGTTAAAAAAATCTATTTTATGGTATAATAGTAGTTGCCATAATTGTATACCAAAATATGTTTAGCCAATTTTATAGCGCTTATAAAAGGTTAAACATTCACACATGACTTTAAACTACTAGCTGTGTTTAATCATTAAATACAGTATTTTGCTACAATTATCTCTATTGGTTTAATTAGATAGATCGAGGAATGTATGCACCATACATTGCACCTATTTATGTATAGTTGTTGCCACGCAGTTTTAAAAATGACTCCAATAACACTAAACGGATTATCTGTTATCTGTCTTCATTATTTCCAGTTATTTTCTGCTTATGTTGTTGCGGGTATAAGCAACCACAACATTTAAAATTATCATTAATACGACGCACTCTCTCAAATGAAATGATGATGAAATGATTTTGCATATAGAAAACAAAGGTCCTACATTGGATTTGTTAGAACATTCAGAAATTAACAAACTTAAAACTACAAATTTATTACTCAATTAGAATGGAATAATTCACCTTTACGTTTTGATTTATAAATCTTTAGTAATGAATTGTTTGTTTTTACAATTTTAACTGATTGTAATTTGCATATGTTTATTGTTTTTTGTCAAAATTTGACATTTCAGTTTTGACAAAATAACGACAAAGTTATAATATATTAGTTTTTAGTTTGTCTGAAGAAGCCACTGTGTCGCGAAACAATTGTTACTTTGTAATAAAAAAAATTGTTAAGGATAATTATCATTTTATTGGTTATTAAGTAAATAAATTAAATATACAATAAGAGATTTTGAAGCATAATTTCAATGAACTGACCAAACTTCCTTGCAAGTGCACATCCCTTTAAACATTTCTTTTTAGTTGTTAGGTCGACAATACGTAAATGATTTTTTTTAAATTACAGAATTTTTTATATATTCTTCCTCTCTTGCTGTAACGGTAGTATTCCTAAAATGATAAGAGAATATTTTATGACAACCCTGTTTAAAGCAAAATAAGAAGCAATTACCAATTTTTCAGTTATAAAACTGTCTATAATTTCCCTTTCTAGTCAATAATTTATTGCTAATGTGAGTGGAACACCTTTATTTTCAAAATATTGAGCTACTAAATTTATCAATGACGTACGTTGTCACTGGCCGCAATTATCTTCAAAACATCTATATAGAAATTTTGTGGTAAGATCATAACGTTTGAGACGAAAAATAAGTAATTTTAGAGAATTAATATCTTGCAAATAAAGCATAACATTGTTCCAATATTGTTTAATTAAAGAGTACTATTGTGTAAATTAATTTTACTTTCGGTTGCTACCGGGATAATTCGCCTCAAGTTTTGTTTAAACCTATAAACGTACTAGAAATAATTCAAAATATCTACACATTTAATAATGGTATTTTAATATTGCCACTTTCTTTTTAAGAAAAGCATAAACTAAACATAACCAACACTCGTCGTAGTAAACTTCTAAATGGGGTAACAGGGTAAAACAAGTATATTCCAGTCTCAGTTATATTGCACCATATGCACATAAGTTTTCTATTTATTTCATTTCATGTTAATATAATAACAATTTGTGTTGCCCTTATGAATGTACTTTACAGTACAATTAAGTAATTCACAAATATCTAAGCATTAAGACCGAATACCCTAATTTAGTGAATTCGTTTGCTAACACAACGTATACTTTTCATCAAGGTAAGATATTCGTTCGTTCCTGCAATAAATTGCAAATCTTTAAAACAATGGACAGATTATCGTCCAATACTTTATTACATTGTTATTAGGAATAATTTTATAAAAGTTATTGGTAAAAACTAATAAACATATTCATGCTATGAATAAAATCATTTATTGAACTTACGAAAAATAGTTACCAGGATAAATATTATCCATTGACTGATGTAAAAGTATTTGTAACTGTAATGAATCTTGTTGTTACTTAGTTAAAGATTGTAAATAACTTTTTATCATAGGATGAAATAATTCTTTTTCTCAATGAGAATGTACTTAATAGATCAAGATTATTGATATTACGGCCAATATTTTCGTAGCATCAATCTCATTTACATCCGAACACATACGTTCCTCATGTACACACGATCACTACAACATCTATTCTTAAAGTTACAAGTGTTGGTTTATTCACAAAATAACCGAATAACTGTCATTTAGTTACTGACCCAAGAAACTTAATTAATGCTTTATTAAATTTGTTATATCTTGCTATATTGCATAATGTAAAATAATTTTAGGTTAATTTAAAATAGATGTCCCATAGAAAGCAAAATACTACAAAGCAAAATCTTCTTAAGGCTTTATATAATATTTATAACATAAATGTACTGGACAAGTAAAATTGATGACCTTTATTATGCATAATTACATGGAAAGGAAGAAAATAAGCTAGAACCGCTTCATTAGTATTTAAATTAGGAAATTAGGTTCATAATTTTACTTGGCTATATACCAGATTCACTTTAATATTATCTCCTTACTTACGATATTGTCCAATCATGCGATTATCCTTTCAGTTTTTATATATCCTATACAAGTACATGCATGGATAAGCATTTTATTACGGACGAAATTAAGAACTAGTAAATGGAATGCATTTAATACATCCTGCCGTATTTTTTACTTTCCAAATCTACTTCTCAGGATGAGTTGATGTAAATCGTATGAAGTATACCCAATTTATACGACAGCATCCGGTACTTACAGTAATATAAATGTCGGAATAAAGTGAAGAATGCGATTTAATTTTTTTTAAATAAATTAAACTCAGCAAGGTTACTGAAGTTTTAAAATTTTTTAATGTACATAACCAGGTATTCAACTTTACATCATGCATGAGTTTGGTAATGGCTGGATAGACGCTATAAACTTTTGTTTCTACCTTTGACCAAACATTTGAAAGGATACAAGTTATTTCATTTATCTTAACCCCATATTGATTTGACGATATGTTGGATATTGATTACAAACGACGTGCAATTTATATACAGGCTGGAAGCTATCGACCAGGTTATCGGAAATCATGATTTAGGCGGTCGAAGACGGGACTAATAATAAGCCCCCGCTTGCTATTATACACGTTAATTGGAACCCAACCATTCTCACTAGTTCTGGAATTAGCATCAGTGGGAGGAGCCTTAACCGTGTAGTTGAGTACTATATTAGTGCCGTTAACACATATTAATCATAATAAAATTAAATCAAGCTGATCTTGTGAAAATAAACACAAAATCCAATTAAAAACTATTTTATTGTACTGCAAGGAAATCAACTATGACTTCTAAACGATAGTATAAAACAAAAACGATGTAGCTGGTTTACAAATACTCTAAATTTGTAAATGAAATCAAATAAACAATAATTCTTTAAAAAAGCAAAATACAAGGAGTTATTTTTCGAATTAACAATAGTTCCCCTGGTATCTGATGTTCTAACCGTTTTGTATTGTTCCAATGCTTGACATAGGCCTATCTGGAAACTTAACTGCAAATAAATCACGAGTAATTTTTGCCTTCTCCTCAATAGTCTAGTAAGTAGTCCATTATTTCCAATTTGGTTAGATAGAACTCACATTATGAACGTTAAGCGCAGATATTGGTGTCGACCCAGGTATCCTCGCTATGGACGCACCGAGGATTTGAATACATACAGAGAATTAAGCTCGATTATTAAATGCGACTCTCATCGACTTTATACCTTTTCAATATCCAGTCTCGAGTCAAAAACAACAACACCATAGGTCATGACAACGTACCCAGTTTTTTTCTTCGTGACTGTGCTCAGGTTTTTGTTACTCCTTTACACTCTGTTTAATTTGGCAATAAAAACTTTTATTTTTCCTGATCTCTGGAAAGTTACAAAGTTATGCCCGGTCCATAAGAAAGGTGATACTTCCGTAATTACTAACTATAGACCTATGGCAATTATTTCCAGCTTTGCCTAGGTATATGAAAAATGCCTGTTTATCGACATTTATCGTCAGTTCAAACCTCAACTTTCTGAGCTTCAACGTGGTTTCGTTGCTTAGCTATTATCACTCAATCTATTTCTGAATCTTTGGATAACAACGAACAAGTTGATGTTATTTACACAGATTTCTCGAAAGCCTTCGACCGCATTGATCATAACATTCTCTTATTTAATCTGTCGGGTTTTCACCCAACATTATATTATTATTATTATTATTTCAAACTTAATGCGGTCATGGCTTCGATCACAACACATTGCTAAATTTATTTCACCTTCAACCTCTTGAACTTCGCCGGAACCATAACGATATTCAATTCTTATTCAACCTTCTCCATATGCCCCCTACTTTTTTAAAATAAAATCTCTTTCTTTATACCTACTCATCTAGTGTGTCTAAACATAACTTTGTACACTGCACCCCTAATACAAATATCCTATTCAGATCCCCTACGCATAGGATCTGATCATACTACAACAACATTACTGATAATTCTGCTGATATAAACTTTTCACATTTTCCGTATTTGCTGAGTAGGTGTACTGAATTGTTTAGTATGTGGTTTTCTGTCTTTTGATTATCATTATTGTTATTGTTATCTCCTACTTTGTTATTTTATATATATATATATATATTTGTTTATTGTTATTTACTATTATATTACTTTCAATATCTTTGTATACTAGTTAGGTTTATTCTAGTTTAAATTTGAACACACCTTAGCTATCTCTCATTTTTGTCCTGTTGTTGGAGTTATTCTGCTGGGCAATAAAGGTATATTATTATTATCACTTTCACTGTCCAAGATGAGTATAATCGCAAGCGACTGCAGTATATTTTCGTCACCTTTAATTTGAACGCGCACTGAACTCGCAGTATTGAAGATAGTTTGGCCCAGTAAGAGTTAAGTATAAACATACGCACCCTCTGGGAAACTACAAGTGACTAACAGCTAAATCTAGGAGGCCCAACTAGGACTTCTCCAGCGCACAAGGGTATGCGATGTACAGCACCTCGCATAATTCTTACTTTGCGCGAAAGTAATTCCTATAGCCAGGTCGTTTCCATCCATAGTCTCTATAGCGAATTGCATTTATAATTTATTTTAGATTAGGTATTTAAATTTCAATAAAAAATAAGTGTGTAGTCGCAGTCCTTAATAATATCTATTTGTAATAATTTCAAAGTTGTGCATGGGAATGATTTGTAATTGTTTACCTTGTCAGATAAAGGGAAAATAGCATATTTAGAAATTCTGCAGGACAGCCTAAAACCGCACCTACCTATATGTTTCCTATTGTCCTACATCAAAAGTTTACTAAACGTTGACTGACACCAGATTCCAACATAATATATTACAATACATGATTTCATTTTACCATATTTATTAATAAATCAGTAATTAAACAGCAATTCATAGAATAAGTGTCATGAAAGTATTTAGAGCAGAACGCAAATTATGTTCAGAAGTGGCTTATATCGTATTCTGTATATGTGTATAAGTACATGCATATATTTGCGGATCGGGTGGCACTTTCATATAAATTTAGTTAAACATGTCAGCTGGCATATATGTGTCTTCAAACTACACAACATAAATACTTTCGAAATCATATATGTAGCATAAAAATTCGTTTCAGTACTCAATTAATAAAGAGTCATAGCCACAAGGTTTTAAAATTAAGCGCCGTGTTAAGCTCAGCGTTTATGGTGCTATTTATACCTACATCCGCTTAAATAGTTAATCAATGGTATGAGAATCTAGGTATGAGAATATCAACATACATTATTATTCCTTTGGAATATTAACATTTTAATAGAATTTGATTAAACCAGATTCTAAAATAATAATCTACTAACAAAATTTTGCCATCTAAACGATATTTAACAAACCGGTTTTCGATAATAACGTAGTAGATTCGTCTATACTCGTATCGAGAACCATTACCATTTAAGATAGGGAGAGCCGCATTATCCACTTCGTACTTAAAATACACATACCTAGGCCTATGCAAATTGTAAAATCATCGTAATCATTATTAGCGTCGCCTCCATGAATAGATTTCATCACAGAATGCTATACAGAAACCATTTACAATATGCATCACCTGATGAACTGGGCTTCTTTCCTCGGCCTTCAGGTTTTCAAGATGCGAGACCGTGAATTCGGTGCGCAGATGACCGAAAGACGCCTTAAGACGCAACGTAGTAGGGATATTCTTTCAGTTCTTCGGGTTCTTCGTCACTTTTTGAGGCAGTGGAGTTTCGTGTTTCGCTGTGTTAGGAAGGAAGAGTATCTGTGTGCTGTTGGATCGTACGCGCAGCGAGCGCGGAAGTTTGAATTATAGTACTTATTTCCTTCGAAATTTAATTATTTTATTCGTATAGGAAGTGAATAAAAACAGTGAGAGAAATAAATTAATGTGAATTTGTGAATTTTATTATATATTGTTGTGTTCCTGTTACTGCGGTTATTTTATGTGATATTGATCGGAGAGCGAAGAATTTCTGGAACATGTGGAATGCTCTTAATGAATCTTTTTTTTCCTAGGTAAGGTGAAAAATTATTATCTATAGAGGATTACTGGCTTTTTTACGGAACCACTCACGCCTTATAATAAACTGGCTTTCTTTAGTATATTTAAATAACTAGAAAGGACAAGTTTTTAATTTCAATATTAGGACTTTATTTTACCTATTTCGAAAAAATATAAATTTTCTTAGAAACATCATTCTCTACTGCTTAGCTTATAGTACATATATCGCACAATTCCAGTGACTGCATTGGTAGTTGCAAGCTGGTGCAGTGACCCAACACCCGCGTAGCAAGCAACCGGTACTGCAGAAAAACATATGTTGTTAAATGAGGAATTACTCCTCAAATACTAGGCCTTGAATTTGAAACAATATTTAAAAATCGAACCTATTTTAGTTTATATACTAAACCGCATATTTAATTCATCTAAATATAAATTGTAATAACATGCATAAAGACAGTATTATATTATACATATGTATATTAAGGAAATATGGACGTTTAATCTCACATTTAAAGGTAATTATTTAATGCGTAAGTTGTTATTCACGCAGTTATGAAATAATAGACAAGACTAAGAACATTGCCGAGCAGTTCGTAGATACCTTAATGTTACAAAATTAAAATAACCGGTCTCTAAACAAGTTAAAGAGTTATCTTAATAAATTCTACTTACTTTTTTATTTCATATGCAACTGCATGCGTTACCTTTATATTTAATTTATTTAATTATATTACCTAAGAGGTATGTTAATGCGTGTATTGTCCTTGGATAACTTGTGACACAGTACACCTTTTTCGTTCCACTCCATTAACTTACACTAACAGAAAAAATGCATTAGATTAAAACAGTGCATATACTTCTTATATAAAGATAACCCAAACAAAGATCAGCATCGCAAAATGTAAAAGCAATCAATAATTTACCTTGCGTAAACATTTTAGTTTACTTTTTAGGTAACCTAAAACATCACCTAAAAGTATAACATTTAATAAATATAAATTTTGAGTATGTATATCAAGAGCTTTCAATATTGGATAAAGCGACGAACCAAGAATAAGATTTTAACTCATATGAATATAATTATTTTCTTATTACTATATTAGTAAATGTAATTTGAGTAGGACTTTATTTCCACATGTAATAATTTTTAGTTTTTCTGTTACGGTATTTCACTTACGAGTATAATTTTTTTCGACTCAAGATCGAAAAATTAATAAATGACCTTGACGACTTTCTGTCTAATTCTAGGTCATAATCTGTATGTTTCTAAAGTTTTGTAAATCGAAAATAATTATAAAATAGCTTTCAGATATAATCCAAATTAATAAAAATACAAAGGCCATTAATTTTAGTTTAACGTAATAATAACGTTGTTAAAACTAATATTGAAAATTTAATGTTATCTATATATTTCATTAATTAATATTATCAGGGCTTTTTTTAAATTTTCACATTTTGTAATTACACTGGTTAACAAGATTTTTGTCCCAAGCACAAAAATGCCTGATTCCCATATACTTTTGCATGCTGAAATCAATTAATCAATTGAGTTTCTCCATCACCCTTAGTTTTTACGCTCCAGAATATTCGCTTATCCACCCAAAATATGCATGCGCAGATATGTAGTATAAGAGAACCTGTCTTGACGTTATTTCAGTTGTCGGCTACAGCTCGAAACTGATCAAGCAGCATGCAATGGTGAATGTTTGAACATGTCTTGACGTGCTAATACCTGCATTTCCCATTCCTAGATAGCATCTCTTGTTATTTCAGTTGTCGACTACATATCGGTGAATGAACATATATGCTGACGTTGCTAACGTTTTAAAGAGTGTTGCGTTCTGGTGCGTTCAAGCTATTGTAGTGAAACCACGAACATTTGATCACCTGTAAAAATGCCAAGGAAATGTGTAAACCACCCCAACTCTTTTTGCTACATTTGCGGCGAATTGATATTTAAATCTCAAAAACGGTCTTTCATACAAAAGTGCTATGAGCAGTATTTCAAGTGCAAAGTAGGTGATGAAGACAAGAGCTGGGCTCCCCATATTTGCTGTGTTAGAAGTCTGACACACGACTTCTTACGGTGTGGGCAAAAGGTAAACGACATATGCCTTTTGCCATTCCTATGATTTGGTGGGAACCATCAGATCATATTACCGATTGCGATCTTTGTCTAAAAAATATATCAGGAGTATGGATTCTAAATCCAAACATACTCTAAAATATCTTAATAATCCATCTGCACTGAGACCAGTACCTCACAGTCCGGAATTACCTGTGCCTAAACCTCCACAAAACATGTCACTAAGCGATGATGAAAGTGCTGATGATACCAAGGCAAATGGAGCCCTGCTATGTTAGCAGACTATTGCTGGACGCTGAAGAGAGATGTTTCTGATGCAAAGTACAGCCGAAAGTCATACATTAGCACGTTTTCCAAGTAAATATATCACTTTGCACTTCATTTCTTCATGATTTAAACACATATTATAATATATACTTTTTTGCTTTGTCACTCTAAAACCCTGCCTGATCGAAAAATTCTGAAAACAGATATGAAATAAGTGTAAAAAGTACCACCAAGATCACCCACTCTACCTTGGGGGACAAAATAAGTCTGAAATTTTGTTCACCAGTGTTATATAACCATGCAAGTATTACATAAATATGTTTGTACTATTAATTTATGGATGTATTCTTAGTAGAAATTAATCAAATTGAGGATATATAAAGATTATCGTGTGGACAGTGTTTTTATAATTATAGTACGACTTTTAAACCTTTTCATAAAGCTAATGGAACACTCATTGAAACAGAAAGACCTGACAAACCGAAATCCATTATTTTAGAAACAAATATGCAAAAATGAGATTCGAAGACACAATGCAACCTAGCCGGAATTCAAACACAATATTTAAAGGATAATTATAAAATATTTATTGGTATTAAATCTTTTTATTTATATTTTTCCAAATGTGTTTTGTAACCTTCCATTTCATACAGCACATGGCAAATATTGTAGTTTTCCTTGTATCTACCCGCAATCAGAATTAGTTCAGTATGCAATATTGGAGATATTAAACAAAAGAAATCAGTAAATGGTTCCTTTACACATTTACATTTTTCTACATAAAAATAGGAGATCCATTATTTCTGAAGTTATGTTCAAACCTTTATGTTATGTACTGCAACTACTCATGCAAAATATAATAGATTTCTTATTATTTGTTATGTTATATTTTGCACAACAAAATTTACAATTTGCTCCCAAAAACTTCAACATATTTGATAAATACGGTATAAATAGACTAAAAGACCTGAATTAAGGACAGTGTAAGCAGTTTGGAAACAGTGTGTAGGTTTGTACTGCTTTTTGTGAGATATAATATGGATTTTTATTACATTTATCATACAAAAGTACCTTTGTACAGTCATACTAGCCGAACGCATTCTTTTAACTGCATCAATGTAGCATATCTCCTCAGTTATCTACCATATGTTTCAAAACAGATTCTTTTCTTTTGTCTTTTATTGGTTTTGACTTTAATTTAAGGAAATATTTAACACCAGTATCCGAATGTAATAATTAATTAACGTAATTATAATGTTTTAGTATGTCGTTATAATTTCTGTTTGAATAACCGATTTTAGACCTGCAAAATATAAAATGCAATTTTCGTTTCATTAACCAAAGTAATAAGAAAGCAATATTAAAAGAGAAGGAAGACCACTAAAAAAATACTCAATACCTGAGTATATGCACTGGTTCTACAATCTTTCCTATCTTACGTACGCATCAGTGGAGTGTTAACCTGCAGCCAGCTGCAGCAGGTGTATTATAGACGTAAGAGGCGAACTTCCTAGAAAGAAATTCATTTCTTTGTAAAAGTTAAAAACCGCATACTCATTGCAAGAAGCGTACTGAATAACATCCAAAGTAGACTGCTTAATAATATGGATAATGGTACACACTATCTTGTTTCAAGTGATGTCCTTTTCCATTATACAGGAGGAAAATACATATAGGAACATGTTAATTTGTATGTTTACGCAACTACGCAAACTTAGGGGATACTAGTGGGTATTAGAATTATAACAACAAATATGAAACACACTTGATACCTTATTGTAATACATGATTTTCACAAGATTTGAACATACAATTTTCTTCTTGTTCATCTTAAGCCTATCTACTGTTAGGTGTAACGTGAAAAATTGCAAAGCAAGTTTAATTGGTAATAATGTAGCTTAGGAAGCGAGGAGAGGTCATGTAAGTGACCACTGGTTTTTACATATTTGGAAAGACAAAATTTTAATTATTATTTTAAGTGCTGTCAGACCTACTGGAGTAACTAAAAAATCAACGGATGATCAGGGATTGCTAAAGTTACAAGAAATAGGTATTTTCTTTGGCAGGAACGGATTTTCATAAGCCATCATTTTACCGTTCTTTAGAGAAAAGAATCATTTGCATAGGATTTCTTTATTTTACGAATTACATGATGACTTCCTACAATGTATGCAATTTTGTCAACAGATACAAACTATTTGCTACGTTACGCTGTTGTTTGTAATAAACGTTTTCGGTTCCTAATGGAAGTACTTTTTGTTTTAAAAGGTACAGCGAATAAACAAAATTATTACATACTACACCCTCACAGAAAATAAAATCTGTGTAATTTTACTGCTTAATAAATGGATTACTATGACCCTATTTAATAAGTAGTAATTTTACATTTAACAAGTAGTAATTTTACAGTGAGAATTAGTAAATTGTTTTTTTTACAGAAATTAGTATGAAAATATGGTTCATTATTTTAAATTCAAGTTTGTAATTCAGCTGCAGGTACACAATTATAGTACAATATACATATTTATTTTTTAAATAAACTACTTCTATTACATGCATATAAATTTATTGTATGTAATTCAATATATGTATTACATTTGATTTACTGTAAACCATTACATTAAAGTATTTGTAACATCACATCTTTATTTTCTGTGTAGGCAATCCTCACCGGTGTTTAGAAACACATTCTTAAAACACTTCAAAAATAAATGTGTGGGCAGGACTATTACATTACGTTATACACAAGAATTTTGACACTATCCTTTTTCCAGAAAACCACTAAGTAAATGGAAAAGTATATTTTAGATTTTACATTTGTATTATTTCCTGCTCTGGCGTATCTGTATCGCAACTGAAATGATGAAGGTCTACTAAATTAATATTATTATAATAAGATGTTGCAGCATCACATTGTGTGGTATTATTTCCCAAAGCCTGAACTGATTAAAATGGAATGATAGAATCGCGATTTAGGTGACTTAACCCCCTTAGATAATTTTGTTGGTATTGTGTAATATTAAAAGCTTATGTTAATAGAGGAAAGATTTTAATAAATCAAAAGAATGGATCCGTTGGGAAATTAGGTAAATTTTAGCAGATATACGAGGTGTGTAAATTAAGCAATGAGACTGATATTTTTTAATATTTTCATTTGAATAAAATTGCAATTGAACGTTGGCTCCCTAAAAATAACTACCTTGGGAAGCCACACAGCGTTGGAGGCGGTTCTTCCATTCTTCATAGCAGTGCTGCAACTCGGATATTGGAATTGCCTTTAGCTACAGCCGTTCGAATGTTTTCGAGTGTCCAGGTGAATAAGGAATACCGTTTATGGAAATTGCTGTGTGACAAGGGGAGTCTTTCGAGAACATCTCGGTAAAAATCTTGATTAACTGTCTGACTTTGAGGCAAGAAGTCTTTGTGAACGATTCCCTGGCTATCAAAAAAACAAATCAGTATGCTCTTTATCTTTTTTTGCTCATTCGTGCTTCCTTGAGCTTTGGAGAGCCTGAAGTGTGCCATTCCATGCCCTGGTGTTTTGTTTGCGGGTCATACTCGAACACCAAACCCTCATCACTAGTAATGACACGTTCCAAAAAAAATCATTATTTTCATTCGATTCCAAAAAGTCAAATCATCTTTCCCTCCTGATATCCTTTTCTTCCTGCGAAAGGTTTTTTGGAACCATGTTCGAACAGATCTTTCTCATTCCTAATTCATTTGTCAAAACTTGATGAACGGTGGTGTGAGACAAATTCAACTGTTCCCCGATCATTCTGACCGTCAACCGACGATCTGAGCGCACAAGATCGCGAATTTTGTGGATATTGCCATCGGTTCTTGCAGTTGAAGGATTTCCGCTGCGTGGCACATCTCTCATCGACTCTCTTCCTTGCGAAAATGCCTTAAACCACCAAAGAACCTGAGCTTTTGACAGAACACTCCGTAGGTATGCTGAAGTTTTACAAAAGCTTCTGTTGCACTTTGCCCAAGTCTGAAGCAAAACCTGATAGCACACCGCTGGTCGAAATTAATTTCTTTCATTTGTAGAATGCACTACGAAAACCGGATTCACGGAAAAAAAACGACAACGCACAACCAAATTACTTGATCGAGTTCAAACTTGCACTGAACGCTTATTACAATGTCCACTTGTCGTCCCTCCATGTCCCGTGCTTCCCGTGTTGCCATATCAAACGCTACGTTGTCAGCCTCATTAATTAATTTACACACCTCGTAGGTCCCGTAATGATGTATTGAGCGAATTACTCTCCTATTGGCATATGGTCGAAAAGTAAATGGGCATTAATTTGAGCATCTTCTTATATAATACTTCTTGTAAAGCAAAAGCATAACATTAATAGTTAGAAGTTTTTTTTTGGACCATAAACTGTTCCAAAAAGTTTTTTGTTACAAAATGAATAGTTGTAGTTATAATTTGTCATTCTTTACGCCCTTGTAAGTACGCGACTGAATACCCCACTGCAACTTAGTCTATTTACCAAGCTGCCAAAGTTTTTGTTTACATCGATTCAATACATTCAGTGCAAACGGGAGACTAATTGTAGAAGCGACAAAATAAGAATAGTTCACATATTTGTATATTTAGCATTATAACTCCGTGATTATGATTTTATTGGTTATTAGGTACCTCGTCTCTTATCGGCAATTGCCTATAGTAAACTGACAAACAAAGTGATGGGTGTATTTCGCTCATTGAATGCAGAACTAGCCCATGTCCATTTTTGTCGAATTTGGGCTTACAATAGTATCTAGTACA
>JARFOC010000408.1:1176057-1202505 GCA_031763485.1 Osmoderma eremita | reverse complement strand
CTATGCACCCCACCTGCGCAGCACGACTGCATTCGGGAGATTGCGTCGGTCATTCGTGATCCGCGATATGACATCGCTGCTTGACGAAATGCATTACTTATAGACGGCTTTAAAGTTTAGAAATAGCCAGCGCTGTATATAAATCCTTTAATTTAAATGCGGGTTTTAACGTATAATTTGTATACTACAACATGATATTATGTGCTCGTAGAACGAAGTATTGATATTGTGGTAGTGTGTGTATGCAAATGAATATGGATAAATGAACTTTAAAAAAGACTGAATGCAAATCTGTCTTAAATAATTAAGCAACAAAAATGTTTAGAACTATCATTAAATAGATGTTTGTATTCTTGTAATTACTCAAATAGAAATGACGAATAAATCTGATAAAAAACCAAATACGAGGGATGTCCTGTTACTAAGGTATACCTTAGTAATGATGATGTTGTTGGCGTAAAGGGTGCTGATAAAGTTTATTTATATTTGGCAGATTACATAGTTTGGATTAATAAAAAGTATTACTTTCTTACAGGAACATTAAAAGTTAAAAAAATTTAAACCCATATACCGTTTGGATGTTCCCGGCACGACGTTCGGCAATTCAAATGGGGCTAAGGAGTTTTTCATCCGTAGACATTGTATTAATGTCATTATTCAATTCTTTTGCGCAAAAGCTATTTAATGTCGAAATTTAAAATATAACGTAATGGTGTTTGAATTAACACGTTCGCTGTACAAGTACAAATATCTTAGATGTACACCACGTGCACACAGCAGCTCGAGGGTGTTAATACAAAATCGAAATTTTATTTTGTTTGCAAGCAATATATAAAAAGTAATTTCGCAAATGACTTTTCATTTTTGATTACTGCTTTTATAGAATTTTGTCAGTGCTGTAGTCCGGCAGCGCTTGTATACCAGCCGCCATTACTGGTAATTATGGTGGTTTCTTGTGCATATGTTTCTTCCCTATTTAAGTATATTGAGTTTCCAATAGCGCATGTGGTGCTAAAGCACATAATTTCCGTATTTCCAAGGACTGCAAATCCTTAAATGAATTTACAAACTTTTCACCTTCATTCCTAACAACTTTCTCAAACCAAGCTCTAGCTAGGTCAAGAACATTTTCAGGGAATTGTGAGCCAAATAAATTATCTCCGCAAAAAACTTTTCATGCAACCCCTATTAGTATTTCACCGAATATTACTAGTGCATTTCACAAATCCGTCACTACTTTTCCACCCATTAACATTAACATTTACATCTTAATCAGTTCAGACATAGCAGTTAAACCCTTTTAGCATTAATGGATTTCTATAATTGGCGAATCAAATGCGTTTATGCTCAGGTACACATACAATAGGTACAACGTGTGCTTTATTAGTGCTAATATATATCGACAGATGGCGTGAATGCTTATGCATCATGGCAAGCGTAAATCAATTTGTTGTTACTGTTCTGTGTGTAATCTATGAATCAATGCTGTAAATGTATTATGAATAGGTGCATATCTTCAATTTGCGTGCACAGTCAAATGGTGTTTTGGAAAAAAAACACTTGAAATATTTAACTTGTAAAATGGTGCAATAATGTTTGAAAAATGATGTACCTACGGTTGTGCGCTAATAACTTTGGTAGTCCGAAAGAGCTATGAAAGAAATTTTTTTGTTACATTTAACTGTTAAATAAACGTAGCATAATGCGTTTGTCGAGTTATAAACGCCAAAATCTCACATTATAATGATGAATATTGCTTTTGTATACACAGACTGTTCCATGGCGAACTGTAGCGAAAAATATAGGGCAAACCATTCATTGCAAAAATCTAAAATACCGGTAGTATACTATTTAGCCTAATCGGGAAAAATATATACAATCTCTAGCATTTCGGGTTATGTCGGAAGTGACAAACAACGTTCTTACTTTAAATGGAACAGCCTGTATATGTCTATATTGTTTGAACTCCTCTTAAGATTCTGGTTTTAATGTATGGAGGGATCCATAGACCAAAATTCATTTGCTTCACGATATTCGGATACTTTGAAGAGAAGCGAGATATGCAACCCTCTAAATTAATGCTAATACGTCGCATATGCTTCCGGTTTTCTTCAATGCGCTTGATATACTTACTGACTGAAGCTAAACGAATCAAGGTGGTGCACAAAAATTATTATATCTTCCATAAAGTGTCCCTAAAAATTGATCAAGAATCGGTTTCGAAAAATGCATAAAAGTCAAAATTTTCAAATAACAACTTCTATATTTTCTAGCCTACCATTAATTAGCGTTAAAAATAAAAACGATTTACAATTAAGTTCCCTATACCTATCTGTAAGCGGTATGAGGTTATAAAAAAAGTATTCTCTTACATTTTAAAAAATCTGTCAGGCCATGACCGAGGTGCTATAAAGAAATTAATGCAGAACTGTCAATACTGCGTCAACAAAAATGTTATATCGCTAACACAAAAACCTCACAAATCCATCTATCATTAAAAGTGCAGCGCCGTCTACCTCTCAAAGACTTAAATTATTTCATCATTCACCGCCCAATTATTGGCCACACGCCTTCAATACCTACTATAAATTATGAATGCCGTATTAGAAATACTTAGGTAGGTACGCAATGCGTTATTAATTATGTTACATTAGTGAAGATTGTAAGAACTGTGGGCCAGCACAACAAGCACACTGTTCGGAATACTCCTTCCGCACAAAGTATTAGTTAATTCGGGACGACACGTGTTTCGGGAATACGTGGAATCCCATTATCATCGAGTCATATATACCTAATTTAAGTACCTAACCCATGCCTTTCTTTTGTGATATAAAATATAGGTTGATTTATTTAAAATAATCGAAAAATTAATGTATTTGAGTTTTGACTCGCCCTGTATTCGGATTTGACAATTTTGAAAAAACGTCACTTTGCTATAAAACAGGCCGAATATCCAAAATCTATGCATCTAAAGAAAAATTTCAGACTGTCGTTTGCAGTATACAGGACCTTGAACTCACAGTGTTTTTCATATAAAATTGTCCATAACATCTGAAACACGCTGTATAATTCAATGAAATTGTATATACATTGGAATTGTGAGGTATGAGCTTAATCTAAATCTAAAATAATATACAAGTTGTTCCATTTACGAAAACGTGTGTTTGATTCACCCTGGTGATATGAAACACTCTGTATATATGAAAATAATTTTAAAATGTTATGTTTAAGACTGCCTACAATTTTCGTAAATAAATTTTCTTGATATTTTGTATGAGAACGGCTGTATCGAGCTTTACCACACTAATGCAGTAGTCTGTGTATTATAATAGTTTTTCTAATTTGATACTATAATGAAACTATCAACGAAATCGAAAGTTAAATCCCATTATAGCACAGTGTGCTATAATATAAAAAGTAGTGCAATTTAGTTTTTCAATAGTGGTCAGTTGAAATTTCAAACGACAAAAAATGTAAAGCCAAACTCTCAGGTGCAAAGCATTAAATAATCACATCAGAAGTAATTTCTCTAATTTCAGGTGGGCAACATCAGAAATTATTCATTTTACATTAAATTTATAAAATAGTATGGTATAAAATTTTAATAGAAAATTGAGAAATTCATTTTAGATTTTCTACAAATGTCATAGGGTATTACCTATCATCACTAAAAATGACAAAATTTTGAAATTACTATATAGGTATGTCAGAAAAATGGTATAAAGGAGGCAAATTAATAAAAATAACATAAAGAACTTGTTCAGGCATTCGTTAATTAGGACATATATTAAATTAATCAAACCTTACATTTCGTATCTTATGTAATTTTAGAATATCTATGCATTCACAAATTTAGTATCTTTGTATACAGATTAAGGTGAGGGAGGTATATTTCTCGAACCTTTTAAGTATTATGACCGGTATTTCCCAACTTAGAATTCCCGGCAGTTGGGAATGAAATGTTTATTTAGGTTTGTCGCAAACGGATGCATTTACTCATTTAATCTTTTTAATAACTGTCGAGGTAGACGCACTTTACTTTGTTTTACAATGTATTTCCGCCCAATTCAACCCTTGTATTGTATTCATTACGCATACTTTGCAAACAGATTTAAAGTACTATTTATTTCTAAATATCTGGGATTTTCCAAAATTACAGCCAATAGCATCGCACACTCCACTTTTCGTAATAATGCAAGAAGTTTTCTTTGGAGCTTCCCAAATATTTAAAAGTTAGTTACCTAGTTACCTTGTAGACTCAAAAACGTACATACTAAAACAATCACTTGTACAAAAACCTTGTAAATATTCGTGTATAAGTTATAGAACATAAAGTAGTAGAATTAAATATCCATTTCTTTAAATAAACGTGAGTGTTTTCATGCAACAACCCACACAACGTGCAAGAAGTGAAGGAACTCCAGCATCAAAATCGTACAGAACTCGTGTCATGAGATACTTACAACAGTCGCCCCTTTGTGCTGAACTTGTGCTCGTAGAATAAGACACTCGTTTTTTAATATACTATTTTAAAAATATTACCAAACGATTTGTTTTCCTTCATATTCTGAATAACAGAAGAACCCTCTTCCAAAAACATTTGAATCATTTACTGATGTGACACATTATTTTTTCAATTCTCATTGAAAATTATAATTCAAGAACAAGTAATTCACTACATCGTCTATCATCATCTCCAAAATAAAACAACACAATGTAATACGTCAAAGCCTAACTTTATGCATCTCCATTACTTCCTCTTTCAACCAGACCGGCCCATACAACGAATATAAACGTCCCTATTAAAACAGCCACCGTCTGTGCCACTCTAGCGAACACGAACAGCCGACTCCGCCTTATCTAGCGCCAACAGGTCAATATGAAAGTAGGTCAGGTGCTGCGAACCAACGGAGTACGTTTTAAGATCCGCCCGACGTCTGGTCATTGGTTATTAGCCACCCAATCCCGCAAATTATCATATCCGGCGATGTTTTCCTTCAGCGGGCATGGCCCAACACAAGGGCGCTCTCTTTTATGAATGGCAGTAGTATAACCTGTAGGATTTCGGGGGACTATCAGGCAGGTATTCGCTCTCCTGCAAAGCGAATACGAGGGATACTTTTACTGGGTATTGTGTTTCGAGATGTTTGGTATTTATTCGTTCTCCGGAGAGTGGTATTGCTTCTTCTTTCCGTTTGTGTTTGTTACTGTATGTGTGTGTGAATGCTTTCAACAAAGGAATACCTGTTGAAAGGATTAGAAAGAATTTTTGCGTGTTGGAAGGATAATGTAGTTTATTGTTAACAGCCGCGGCCGGTGATAACGTTTTGGGTGGGCAGTAAGGAAGACAGTAGTGCTTCGTGAGAGTTCGTATAGCTTCCGTGCGGTTAGAGAGACTGCACGACGCCGTACGAAGCATTACTATCTTAGCTGATGCCCACCGAATATGTCATCACCGGCAACAGATGATTGTTAGGCTTGGTGTGGTTTTCACTAATCACGTTATTTTTTATTTCTGTTTTTTTTTAAATTCAATCCTGATAATAAGTGTTGCGGCCACTTGAACGAAACACTGCATATTTTAATTTATTTTGTATTTGTCCCATTTCCAAGTATTAGTTTACGTGTATATCTTTGTAAACAGGATGCACCTAATTTTACGATTCCACTTTAACTTTAGGCGAAAATACTATTTCGGCTTCATTTAAATAACTTTCTGGTTATTGGGGTAGAACGCTGTACTTGCGGCAATATACTTTGATTCCTTCTTAAGGTATTCTTGGAATACCGTAGCATCACGCTTAGAAAATATGGTTTTGTATAGAGCACGGCGCTATTGTAACATTATGTCACATTTAACCAATAGGATGTTGAAACCCCAAGCACCCTTATATTAATGTACGAACCTTTCCTCGTGCATTTTATACTTTTAAATATGCAGTTAACAAAACGACACACACCCAACTGTCATGTTTGTAATGTGCCAATGTCATACATACTAAGATAACAATAAAAAATAACAGTAAAACATGTGTTAACTCAATTCTTTCATTCACACCTCATCAGAGAAATAAATTCCTTCAAAGCAGAAGAAATCTACAATAAGTACTACATTACAAACATCATTAAAACTCGTATATCTAACTAATTTAAACCCTCGATTCAAACAAATATACGAGGGTAATTTCAGGCATTTCAAAAGTTAGCAAAAATTCCCTCATGCTGAGTTGAGCCAAGTTTCAGAAGCCTACTGTCAAAGTTTCGTCAAAATCTATCAGATAGATAAGTTTTTACAGCCGCTTAAAGGAAACAATTTGTTGTGTTTGTGTCAATATGGATAAAGGAGAATTTCGTGTGTTGATTGAACATCATTTTTCACGTGGAAAAACCATGAATGAATGTGATGGAAAGCTATATAATTACAATGATGATGCTGTCATTGAAAGATTTGTAGGTGGTTCACTGCTTTCAAAATTGCGTATATGATCATACATGATGTTGAACGTCAGGGGCCTTCATTTACAAACTTTTTCGGAAATGATTAATAAACCCATGCCATTGTAAAGAGTGACCGCCAAATAAAGGTGCTCGAGATAGCTAGTTCCGTAAACATATCAACCGAACCAGTATCCAATGGCTGCGTTCAGGCGACACAGCAGCTAAGTAGCTGAATACCAGCGGATTACCGAACGGATACGCTGAGTTTCTGCTAAGTTCCAGCGGCTGCAAGTTCTACTCAGCGCGAATTCAAAGCGCTGCTTTCACTCAGCATACTTCGAAGTAGTGGTAGGGATAATGCGCGACATTTTAGAAAATAGATACGTATAACCACACGTATAACCTTACATGTTATAGGATTGATTATAAAATCAAAAAAACCTGTTGTCAGAATGAATGTATTAAAACTTATTATAGACGAAAATGGAGCTATCTATGTACGTCTGACTACCATATAGATGATTTCTGACTATGTAACTAAGTACAAACACCTGGTGGTTTATTTACCTGTTTAGTTGGTGTTATGGACAAAGATAAGAAATTCAAATTTTCCTACTTGCTAATAATTATCACATCGATGTCACGTTCAGCGAACCCATACTGCTCTTTCTTATCGTACTCAGCGATAGCTGAGTGCTGACTTGTGGCTGCTGTGTCGCCTGAACGCAGCCAACACTATACATCAACATTTAAATAAGAAAGAGCACGGCAAGATGGGTGCCTGTGTTCCTGTTGATTAAATGAAAACTTACTATTCATCAAATAAAACTTACTGTTGATCAAATGCGAGTTCGTGTTAAAATCTGAAAAACTAGATTGAAGAGGATTTTCATTTATATGTTACACCTGCATCAAACATCACTATACTCCTGAGCGAAAAAAAAACGCAGTCAAAGCAATGGATTTCCTCTGATCAACGTGCTCCAAAAGACAAAAACCGTTCTTCGGCCTATAAGATTGTGATGGCTCTTTTTGGGGTTCCAAGGGCATGTTGACTGTTTGCAGAAGGTAAAGGCTGACTGATATTACGCCGATGAACTAAATAAGATAGAGCTAAGCGCAAGATAGACGGTAGTATTACTGTTGACCAAATGAAAATTTATTGTTGAACAAGTTCGTGTTACAATTTTAAATGACTACATAAATGACTATGTTACATCACTATACTCCAGAGAGAAAAACACAGTCAAAGCAATGGATTTTACTCCGATGAACGTGCTCCAAAAAGACAAAAACCGTTTCTTCAGCCAATAGGATTATGACGACTTTTTTGGGATTCCAAGTGCGTAACCTTTATTGGCTATTTGCAGAAGGCAAGGACTGACCAATATTATGAACTGACGTTTCGATGCTGAACTGAAGAAAAAACGATCCCATTTATTCATAAAAAGAGGTTTGTTCCATCGGGATGACGCTTCCTCCCATTCATCTGCTATTGTAATCGCTAAATTTGTCCGATTATGATACCAATTGCTGCGGCATCCACCGTATTCACCAGTGCTTTTTTCTTGTTCTTGAAAAAATTGCTTGTAAGAGATTGGTGACAAACAAAGGGATGATACAAAATCGAATGTCTATTTTGATGAGTTCCCGAAAGATTACTCTTTAGATGATAAAAATTTAAAAAAATCGGTGGGCTAAATGTATAGAGTTGCATGGGAATTATGGTAAACAAAAATTTAAGAAATTAAAATGAAACAAAAAGCTGTTCACAAAAATATTGTCCAAAAATATTCACTATTCGCTTTTATTTTGCATATAGTACCTTGAAGAAGATATTTCTAAAGTGTACGAAACGTTCATATCAGAATGAGTGTTATATTAACCTATTAGTGTACAGGGTCCCTTTTAAGGGACTCGCACAAAAATGCATATTTTATAATTAGTACGTCGCTAGGTAGTACTAAAATAATGTGTACTACTATTAAGCTTCTTAGTCTTGACTTACGCGCTCGCCTTTTTCCTCTGTGTAGTTTAACAGCTTGCTAAAATGGATCCGAGTTTATATAGTACGAAGCATAAGTACGAAGGGTAAGTAATTCTTTTATGCACTTTACTTTTGATTTTTTGTGTTGTTTAGTAGTAAACACTGTATGACCAAACATTACCCATAAGCAAGTCGTTTTACCTTCGCTGACTACTGTCGCCAGCCTTTATTTTTTTTGTGTCCCTTACAAGGGACTCCGTACCACACAATCAATAAAATAAATAATATAAAGTTTGTTTTACATTTCAGACTTGGCCTAACTCAGTTTTTAGAAGCCCTAGATGTAATCGATGCTGATGGTAATGTAGACATCTTTGCAATTCCTCCTGAAGACGGAAATGAAACAGAGCTATATAGTGACAATAGCGATGATCTAGCGTGTTTGAACCATTTGGAAACCAATATGCTAAGAACAGAATGAGTAATGCAGAGGGTAAATCGTGACGACTCAGATAAGAGTGATTATTTATGATTCAGACGACAACACTCATTGTCCGAATATATACGGCTTCAAAAGCCATCAACATCAAAATTAGGGACATCAAGGTTAAAATCTAATCCCTTGAACCTCAAGTGGAAAAAATCAAAACTTGAATTGAATATAAGCATTGCTTGTACTCCAGTGCAACCCTCCGAAGAAATCAGTCAATACAAAACACCAACAGAATTTTATTTATAAACTGGCAAACGTCACGCACACATCAATATTTTTTTTTATATACACACTAAATCCTTGCCATTAGATACACGGTCTAATGACATTTCCGAATATCAAGTAGGATTACTTAATCGGGTATAGAAACAAATTCAATGTTCAGATATGACGCCACGGTAATTTTCATTACATTTATTTCAAATTTATACCGCTATCTTTCGTGTTTTCCATAGATTGAGACGTGTTGGAGTAACTTTACCCATTAAGTCTGTCATTTATTCTGATTAATGATTGTTAGAGTAGCATACAATATAAATTAAGTACATTTTAATTTGATCTGGGATTACAAACGCCACCTGCACGCAACACTGGGAGCTATATACCTAAACAATTCCACCACCCTTAATAGGATTAAAAAGGTTGTTACTAGGGTCAGGTAGAGAACCTTCTTCCACGGCTGACTCGGCGGTTCCAATGCCGTATGCGGTCGAGTCGTGGAGATAAAGCGACCGCGTCTCGGTCGTAACGCAATCCTAGTTGCGGTTCTGCTCTTTCGCCAGAAACGGTACGATTCTCTTCCATAAACATGTCGGGACGGTTTCGTTTCCGAACCATAACCGCAGACTGGAGTGTAAATAGTTAATGAAAAGCCCCATCTACTAGTGCGCTGCTACTCATCAGATGAGCTTATTTGTAGAGACCAGTAGATCGAGGAGGGATGCGAGGGTGGAAATGGCGCGGAAGAGCGGGATGTGGAAAGTGGACAATGAAAAGGGCATTTCTAAATTAGAACCCTTCGTATGTGAATGTGTGTGTTTAAGAGATATCGTAGTGTTTGTTTAATTTGAGATTATAATGCTCCAAATTCTGTACATGAATATAGATTGCAGTCAGTGGCGGCCGGTACGGGGTGGCAGAGTGGGCAGTGTCCACCCATTCGAGGTGCACATGATGAAAAAAAAATCGAATTTTGCGAATGATACCTTCAATAAGAAACATCAGTGTCTTTCAATTTGACAGACATAATACCTAGTAAAAAACTAGTTACATAATGACGTTTGAAAGTACGAATTCAAGATTACTGAAATTTTAAAAGAGGAAGACGTTCATACATTTTTGAAGAGAAGCGGATGATAAAATATACTTAGCTATGAAAGTGAGTGTTAACTTTATTCTATGAACTTTTGCACATAGCTTATATTGTAGGTTATTTTCATAATGGGATACAACGGAGAGCCTGCAGACGAGAGGAATTAATTAATATATGTGTGGAAGACCTTCAATATAAATACGGTTCTATTATAGTTAGTGTACCTAAAACAAAAAAAAACATGTTCCCAAAATGTTTGCGGTAACTGATGTAAACTGCATGGATCTAATAAAAAATATAACAATCTTCGGCCTAAAACAGTTACCTACAAACGTTTTTTTCTAACTTATAGTCATGGCTATTTAATTAATAGCCCTATTGGTATTAACATTATGGGAAATGTTCCAAAAGAAATTGCCAGTTTTGTTCATTTACCGGATCCTCATCTTTCTACAGGACATTGTTTTAGAAGGTCCATTGCTACACATATAGCAAACAATGGAGGTGATATTTTGACCATAAAACGATTAGGTGGTTAGAAATGCTCGGCTGTTGTTGAAAACTACGTTGCCTCTTCCATAAAAACTAAGATTGATGTCGGGAATATGCACAGAGAAAGAACGTTAATCTGCCTGGATGTTCTGTGAGTGGTTCACAGTTTGAGTGTGACTTTTACTCGAAAAGAAACAATATCACTATCACAGAGAATGATAATATCCAGCAGAATGTCTCTTCTACACATGGTATTACTATCAATTCAAAAAGTAATTCAAATGTAAATTTAAATGTATATAATAGTTGCACATTTCCAAAGATTAATTAAAATATCAAATTTAAGAGTGTTACTTTCTCTTTTTGTAATAAACTATTTACTATTGTATTGCAAATACATGTCACTACAATAAATTTTGTTAATTTAACTACAACCTTAAAATGTCACATTGATAACTCTATTATCGTCGCTAACTTGCTGCTGTAATAGACTTTATTACAAGCACTAGCGAAATAAAAGGTATGGTTACAGTACTAATTGCAAAAGCATTATAATGATTTGAAAGAAAACAACGGAACAAAAGGGGTTGCCAACAACTTTAATAAAATGAAAACACAAAACATTAAAACCACACTGAGACAAAATATTGTTGTGGTTAACACAATGGTTGTAAAATTCACCAGAATTTGGGTAATTTTCACACAATCACAACAATATGTGTCAGTACATAAAACCTATCGATATAAACATATGATATAATACGGAAAGGTAAGAAGGATATAGTGGAGCAGACATGTGGATAGGATGTAAACCAGCAAATTCTCATTCCAATGCATACACGAACGGCCAAGAGGAAACGACTACAAGAACGACCTCCCAAGCAATTGGCTCAAACTTGATTTTCATCAGCCGATAGGTAAAAAATATGGCTAAGAGAACAGCTAAGTTCCCTAGCTAAAAGGAAAAGAAGAAAGATATACTCCCTTACTTTCTACAAAATATGTGAAAACAAGGTAATAAAAGTTTAAAAAGAAAAAAATCTAATGGTAGTGTCAGAGTATACTTCATCAACTATGGTTTGGTAAATCCATATTCTTCATGTTATTGATCAATATCGATTGTTTTTAATTAATGCCACTAAATACTTAATGCCTCAAAATCATGCAGCTGTAAAATTTGATCCAAACCCAGTAAAATTGCATTAATTGGTTCTTGGGGGCATTACTAGCTTTGATTGTACGTCACCACAAGTCAAGGGCACTTCTTTTTAAATCAGTTTTGATAGTGTCAGTTTAATATCTATCTGGTCTGAAGACCTGCAACTATGTTTGCAATTCAATTTTGGCTAATAAGAAATTAGCCACCTTTGATCAAAAAGAAATCTAACGAATTTGGAAATTCAAAGACTTCCTCTTGTTTTTGATTTTTGATTGTGTTAAGAAATATTTAGTATACCTCAAAAAATGGGATTATCTTAATGTTAGAAACATAGCATTATGTGTATAGGTCCATTTCTTTAAAACCCGTGAAAGTAATATAATTCTGCATTTCAATTGGAAATATTCCATATTATCATCTGCCTATTGTAAACCAGATCAATATCCTTCTTTCCCTAAAGATTTCATCAATACTATCCCTAACCCCACCCACCACGCGGAACAATACCACTAACACAAAGGAGCGGCTCAAGGCATATTAACATCTATCTCCCAGCGCTGTGTTCAGAGCTAAAAGAAGCTACTCACTCCCCCCAATAACGACCAGCAGAGCAACCGTGGGAGCAGATCTGTCCCCTGTCTTCTTTTAATTACACTTTCTCCCCCAATTTTCCCTTTAGCGTCCGCAGGTCGTCCGATCCTTTCGCAGAAAGGCCAATAAAGAGGATGCGAAGATTGCGTAAGGATATTTCGGAGGGCAATTGGGTCCGACATTCTGTATAGTACGACGGTCAATAACTCTAGTCGGTGTTGTATCTCCGGTACGCGTGTCCATTTTGGGTTTTCCGAATTGGCCATTGGCAACATGTGCGTTGCGGTCTTAACGGCTAGGTACTAGGTAGCAGAATACCTCGTCGTGGGCGATGTTATAATAACGATTGCAATAAAAGGCGGAAGTTGGGTAGTAAATGCCAGTGAGAAAGGAAAGAAGAAGTAACGCTACCAAGGCTCCGGAATTAATATAAATGTTTGGGGTGGAGGTAAAGGAAAATGCGGAGCAGGGTATCTTTTGGGAAAAGACGGGAAGACCGTGTTTAATATGTAGAAACAACTGAGGTCGCATATAGATTTTATTATTCCCGAACTATTGGAAGAAAAATTATAGGTGGTTACCTTGATAATTAAAAAAAAATATATTTTGGAACATTATTGAAGTAAATCTCATCATACAATTTATCCCTTGCCTTAGAAAATTGCCTGCAATTGACTCTGGATTAAAACAAAACACTTAAATTAATAAATAACTCTATATATTAAGTTAAGTTACAATCGTCAGTAAAAGCTCCGAAAAAGGTTGTTAGACATAGTATCTCTGGCTAAGCTGATGTCCTGGTAGGTATTTTCATCACCAGATCATCAGTGGCATAATAGTAAAAAATAGAAAACAAAAATACCCTCACCATCTTGATGAGTGAAGAACTCCCGATGCGTATTTCGGCAACTATGTTGCCATTCTCATGAAAAGAACTACCACGGAAAATAACGTTAGACGTAGCACTCTGGGAGATATGCACCACACAGAGCACCACTTGGAAAACACTTATTTCCGGCTTATAATCTATGTCTATATACACTACATAATCGATCAGGTTCATTAAGCGTACTTCGTCACGCTCACCGAACCGCAAGAATCTACTTAATAATAATATGTCTATTACCTAACAGGGCAGACCAAATTAATTACAATGAGTAAATATTGTTACAATTAAAGACAAGCAACAGGAAATATATTGTGGATGTTCATTCAATTCTTAATGGCATAAAATGCTTGGGTATTTCGGTATGTTGGATATTCCTAAAATTCATATCTAATATGGTTACCAATAGCTTTAGCTTTATGTAAAACAAATCAGAAAATAAAATAAATAGCAAATGCAATAATCACTACTACGCATCCACTAGTAATTTAGCAGCAATTTTCAGTGTGCCTACTATAGATTGCAGTTTCCTGACGTTAGTACCATCGTCGCATACAGAGGAATTGTGACTAGTTAGTCAATTCCCAACATAACTGGGTACTAATCTAGGGCCGGCTTCGGTGATCATTTTGAAAACTCTTGTTAGGGAAGATGATTATATATATTTGTTTACTTTATGAAGTGTTCTTAATTTGTGTGTTTACTATAACATCTACTTCAGTTATATTACATGATTTTGTTTATTAAGAATTAATTGAATATATTTTAAACAATAATATAGAATAGAAATCAGAAAAAATACACTAACAGTCTCATTCAAGATACTAAAAAACAGTGTTTCCAAATGCAAATTAAGAAACATCAGGCAGACTCAAGCAAAATATGGAGAATAATACAACAAATAAGCACAAACGTAAACCCAAATAGGTTTATTCAAGGAATGACAAAAGAAGATCACAACACAGTCCAAAGAAATAGCAAATGAAGTATTTTACCACAATTGGAAAAAAATTAGCGCAGAAGCAAATAAAAAATCACAACAAGTACCACGGACTACCACTACAAGAAAAAAAATACCACAAATCACGTTTCAAGACACCACAGAAGAGGACATCGTAGAAATAATAAAAACTCTAAAAAATAACAAAGCGTCCGGCTTTGATGAAATCACAAATAACATAATATAAAACAAAATGTGACCAAAATTGCACCCATAATAAGAAAGCTAATTAACAAAACCCTTTAGGAAGGTACTTACCCAGATTACCTAAAAACAACAATA
Source organism: Osmoderma eremita (assembly GCA_031763485.1). Classification (NCBI taxonomy): domain Eukaryota; kingdom Metazoa; phylum Arthropoda; class Insecta; order Coleoptera; family Scarabaeidae; genus Osmoderma; species Osmoderma eremita. The sequence goes on along the minus strand of JARFOC010000408.1, from coordinate 1,187,865 downwards.
AATAATAATACCCATACATAACAAAATTGCACAACTAAACCAGAAAACTATAGACCTATCTCCCTACTATCGACAATAAACAAGATTACCAAAAAAGCCATTCACCAGCAAATAATGAAGCATGTAAAAGCAAATGACATAATAAATTGCAGTCAATATGCTTTCCAGCCAAAATCAAGAACAATGTCAGCGGCGTACGACCTAACAAACACTATTCAAAATTAATTAGACAACAAGAAAACAGTAATAGTGATGTACATATATCGATAGAAGGCATTCGATACTATGACCAAAGGGAAATCAATAGGGAAACTCCAATATTATGGTTTTGAAGGTAAACAACTAAACCTGATAAAAAAAATTACATCAACAACAGAAAACAAATGATAAAAGTAGATAACATTATGAGTGAACCTCTGACTGCAGAATTTGGAATACCACAAGGAGGAAATCTCCCACCAACTCTTTACATACCATAGGCAAATGATCTATTTGAACAACCATTCCATAGAAAACTATACGCTTATGCTGACGACACCTGCATACTCCATTCCGGACACTGTACAAAAAATATGGAACTAAAAATAAAAGATGATATGAAAACTTTGGAAGAATCGTGCTTCAATAACTTACTAAACTATAAACGAAGCAAAAACCGAATATATGATATGCAGTAAAAGTAAGGAAGAACAAGAAATAGATATACACATAAACAATCAGAAATTAAAGGAAGTAAGAGAAACAACATATTTAGGCTTGCAACTGCAAAATATGATGAAATGGGATAGACATACACAGGAATTAATAGAACAAAATGCAAGAACAATTGCAGGCTTAAGTAAAATTAAGCAGATAATACCGTCTTCTCATTAAAAAGAACCACTACACCACACCCTATTCACTGCAAAAGTCAGCCACCTTATAAACATTTGGGGAAATACAACATCAAAAAATATAGCCAAATTACGGTGACAAAAACATAAAATCCTAAAGATAATACATAAGTTAGACTATAGAATTCCAACAACACAAGTTTATAAAAAACAAAGGAGCTAAACAGACAAGAAATAATAAACCTAAATAACATACTATTTCTACACAAAACTAAAAGTAATAAAATTAAAACAAAAATGAAAGTAAACATCAATAGAGAAATACATGATTACAAAACTCGTAGAGTATCGCACTTGAGAACTGAAAAATACAACCACCCAAGCACTAACAACAACTGCAATAAAATTGTATAACAAATTACCGAAACACATAAAAGAATTAACATATCACAAATTTAAAAAGGAACTTCAACATATATTGAAGAACAAAATCAATAGTACAACATAAACTCGACCATTGTAGAAGAAAAATACTAGAAGGCCCTCAACACCGTTAGCCCGAGACAGCAGTTCCCGAGGTGAAGATGAGGGATGGCGAGCAGCAACGCTTCGATATACATATACACATGTGTATTTTTTGTTGTTATTATTTATTGTAAATTGTAAATAAATAAATAAAAATTAAAAATTAATAAACTATGTTCAACAAACCATTAGTTTTCAAATACTCTTTATTCTCAATTATACTTTTCAAAACTACCATTTCTGTAAGTCTTAATTTCTTTACAATTCTCAATCAAAATCTCTTTAATCCGGCCCTTTCCTATGTACCATGTACCTACCCTGGAGATAATTTACATTGCGATTATCATTGAATCTAACCAGGTGTGCGTTTCCCATATTAGCATTACCCATGTGTTTACCTGACTTGCATAGTAAACAACACATACATTGACTTACATGTTAGTTCATACGAAAAATATTGATTTTTTTCCTTTTTCTTAAAAACCTGATCGAATATGTGAGCTACAGATAAATACATAGTGTATAAAGGCCAAATAAATCTACTATTCCGACAACCAACCCAGAAGAGTGATTCATTTACATTCATGTTTATATTCACTGGATAGGCTTAGTCCAAGACTAATTAATTAATTTTCATAATGTAAGGTCGCTTACAGAAGCATTTGAGAGAAAGACATATTTAGGAAGAAAGAAACCATAAGCTTTATAGAATTTAAAGAAAATATTCATGTCATTTACTTAAACAGAATGCACGGTACATATTACAAAAACGAAACATTGATTTCCTCGTCCCAAATCACTTGAAACAAGGATTTAATTTCAGTGCTTCTCGTCGCTTCAATAATATTTATTGAATTTCCAACCACCTAAACTAAAACACCTAAATAAAAATAAAATTGTATTTTCCCCTTCCGTCGATAAAATCAACAGTAAATATACAATACATTTGCTTTCATTACGCCAGTGGAAATTGTCGATATTATCGGCATTAGAGGCGCCTTCAATTTCCAGACATTCTCGAGTGAAATACCTGTCCGTAAACCGAACCTAAATTGCTTTTTCACCCTTCGATCGCCCTCCAATACCCTTCTCCACAATCTTAAGCGATGTAATGAGTCGGTAGAAATTTATGATACAATCCCCCAGGGGTGCCACTGCAAACAATCGAACGCTAATCTTTGTAATTGCGTCGGCCGAAAGGCGACAGACGCAACGACAGTTACACAGTCCGCAAACGTGTGCCTTCATTTGTATTAATTAAGATTCGGATTCGGATGGGGGATGTAGATGGGTGGCAATAGCAGCGAGAGGCGGAGGAGGAGGGATATTCAGTTGACCGTGACGTAACAATTAGATTGATTTCGGAACTGGAAGGGTAGTGGCGAATATTTACCTAATGCTTGTTATATTAGCATTGGTTCCGTTGGCAGAATTGGAACATGCGAGGGACACGTGTATCGGTGATTATCACGTGTAGATTCCTACTCCTGTTCGATCGGTAAGCGAGTGCAAACAACGAATTTATGTTTTGGGAGGAAATTGGTGAATATTGGCCGATAATGGGATATATGAATTGCAAAAATTACCTGTTTAGTAATTGGTGGTATTATTGCGTTTATTGTGAACACGCACCATTTAGCCAAAGGAAATTGCTCAAAATTGTCTTGCCAAATTGTGGGATCATATTTCAAAAACGCTCAAAACTAATATTGGGGACAACGTTATTTCATTTTGCAATGTAGGATAGTCCATAAATACGGAATACTATACAGTATAATGAATCGCACAAGATGTTGAACCTGAAAGAAGAAGAAATAAACGAGGTTCCTGACAATGGTGAGACGTCATTAAATAATATGGCAAAGAGCAGACTGATAGCGTATATTATAAGCAAGAAGAAGAGGAGTAAGAATGGTAAAATGGGAAGTAGTGTGTGAAGTTAACATTTTTATACATGTTTGAGAATTGTTCTCAAGTACGAGGAAAACTCTGCGAACATTAAAGTTTTTTTATGAAAATGGAAGGGAACAGCAATGGATAATTCAAAAACAATACCTACCGATCATGCACTTTTTTGGTTAATTACAGCTTTGCATTCATCATCCAAATTCGTTATCAGAAAAAAAAGATTCAAATAAAGAAATTACATAAACATGTATTCATCATCGTCTTCATACGTGGGACCAGAACCTGCCCTGGGGGTGTTTAAAAACACAGCACGATGGCAGATGCGATCCAAGAACATCGCAAATAATATTGGAAAAATACAACCAGGCAAATTCATGGAAAAACCTTTACTAAGGAGCCATTAGTAAGGAAGGCTGACGAACTACTAAAGCTTAGTAGAAATCATCTTCGTACAGTAATAGGTCTTCTGACAGGTCACTGAAGGGACATCTACAGAAAATTCGGGGATGACATTGAGGACCCAAGCTGTAGACTGTGTGAAAGGGCTATAGAGACAGATTCCACATCCTATGTGAATGCAAAGCCTTAGACGCTAGAAGGCAGGCAATCTTTGGGAAACCAGAAATGAACCCCGAGGACTATATAAACCAACCAGCCAAGGACCTGTACAGATTGGTACAAGGCTCAAGGATTTCAGAATGGGTGGAATAGGAAATGAGTACAAAATGGGAGACAAATACAAAAAGTCAAGAGCTAGAAGTGAAGACTCATGTCAGACGACTACAATTTTAAAAATTCATATGCCATCAAACGTTTAATAGTCTGTAATCTATTATCTAACATCAGAGCTCTAAAATGCTAAACCACAAACAAATCTTATTTTACTCCGAAAAACAATATGATTTCTGCTAGTTAATTTCTGAAAATATACATAATATATCCTCAAGATATAATCTAAAGATTTCGAATCAGACTTGTATATGTATACGTAATTATACACTGTTTGTTGTTTTCTATTTCTTTGTATTACGAGTACTTAATCTAATGGCAATGCTTTCTTTGAAAGAAGGATATTCAATTTCCGTTAACACCATTTTAGAAAATCAGATTTCCGCTGTTAAAAGGGCTTTCAGATTGTAAAAAACGACCTTGTTTCGTGATAGCATCCTTTGTTCCAAACCTGTAATGTTGTATTTTTGTCTTTATTTTTTAATGGCCAAAGTTCCACGGCTCTCAAGTATCTGATTCTCTTACCTACCATCGTGAGAAGAACAGTCTTTATTATTTTATTTCGATATCTTCGTTTTGTTCGAGTATTGATTCTGGTTTAAGTTTTAGCCTCTTATTTCTTTTATTTTAATGCTAGTATTAAATATTATTCTTTCGTTCTTCCCGATTTAGTTACAGCGTTCTCATTGTCCACCAACTAGGGTAGTGAAAATTTCATATATGAAATATAATATAACATAATTTACTATTAATGAATTTTGCATAACTTTTCTTTCTATTTGTTCTAGTTTCTTCTAAAATAATAAAATTACTACTGTATTCTAATTTCCTATGTTTCTTATTACAATAAAAAAATTTCTTGTTCAACCAAATCGGATATTTGCTATCGTTCACAATAAATTGATGATTTAACTCATTTAGTCCCCCATTTCATGATGAATTCATCCTGACGACGATTAAGAATTAGGGATAATATATTTTCGACATAATGGTATTTTTTGTTGGATTGTTAAAAATTGTGACGTACTACACACTGGCATCACCTAAATGTAGAACTAGAAACTAGCCGGCGGCAAATTTTACCCAATATGAATAACTATAACCATATTATGTTTGGCACAATGTGTCGCTTCTGTCGACAGTGTATATTTATTGGTGTACGTTACGATACAGTATCCGCGGAAGGTGGCATCCATTATTTAGCTACACCGCTTCTTTAATATGTTTTTAATATATGTAAAATTTGCTAATTCATTGAATTCTAAAAATCACACCCATACCGTAAACGGAAAAGTTAGCGTCCGTCAGTTGGTTTGACTTCAAGGTAATTGCTATCTATTAGCAAAATATTTCCTTATATGGGAATATCATCACCATAATCACATATTAAAACAATATCTACTATAGATCTAGCTAGACTAATTTTGCAACTTATTGTAAAGTTTCACACCCCAGTAATTCACCGATTGTTGGGTTTCCGTTGGATCTGGTGTGGAATGGCTAGGACATCCTTATTCCTGGTCGGGTAGCTGTGGTAGTCGGAGTTAGTCGCAAATTTTTGTTTGTTTCTATACCTGTATATCTTCTTGACTTGTCGTGTTTGATCCATTCTTTGTGTATGTCCTAGCCACTGTAATTGGTTCCGGTTGAAGTTTGTTTCTACTGGCTCTATCTTTACTTCTTTTCTATATGTCTCGCTCTTTATCTTATCCATTCTAGTTTTATCTTTTACAATTACTAAAAATGTCTCTAAACTGTTCTATAACTGAATTCATAACTTCTGATACCTTCTTTGTCCAAAATCACAACATAGATAGTAAAACGTGTTATTCCCATTTAACCTTTTCATTTGCCACCCGAGTTTAATACTTTAGTAATATTCAATTGCCTGTTTTATTTTATTTATTCTCCTCGTTTTATTTATAACTATTCATACAATTTTGATAGGTGCTATACAAGAGTCGCTCGATTAATCTTTTAACGGAAACCATATGGGCTCTGTGAACTTCATTCCATTACTTACATTACTTTTTTTGTCATAAAATATTGAGATATTTAGATTAATCATATTAATAGTTATATGCGATTCATAGTGAATATTAATGTAATCATTGTTGTATTAATTTAAATTGCGTACAAATAAACCATACATACATACATTTCTATAGAAATCGTAACGAAAAAACCCTACATTCATTCTATATTTATTCTTTTCGAATTTTGATTCGACCTACGCCAACTAAACTGGAAAATAATTTATTTATCTCGAAAAATATGTAGTCACGGAGCATTCAATAGGCCGCCCCATGAATTTTTAACGATACGAAATGCGCACGGTATTATCGTATTGCCCGTATTGTATTGTGTAACTCTGGGCTCATGTATTAATTAATATTTTTGTATTGTATGAGATCGATGAACGGAAAAATTTCTTTCACACCAGCCGGTCGACAAACGTCCTGCTATTTATTGGCGTATATAGTGTGACATAATGCCGTACGACGCCCTGTATACGCGTGAGTGGAAATACCGGCATTTTCGTCGAAACGGAGAATCAAAGGTTCGAATTCAATGTGCCAAAAATTGGCGATTTTAATTTTAAGCCTATAAAACGAATGTCAAAACGCGAAAGCAGCAGCGGGCAGCGGATTGAAATGGGAGCATGTAATTTGATTGTTTGTAGTCTGGTTGCAAATTTCACTTCGATTTCGTTTCAATTTTTTTTTTGTTTGATAGAAATATTTCACATTTTTCGAATTAATCTCCAAATGTATGAAAACGTAGAAACAGGACATAGTTTGAATAGAAATGACATTAACAAAGCTGTAACACAAAAATAATTTCTAGGAAATGATTTTTTCTATAGAATTTAAGGATTTAAAGAAATAAAAATATTCCTCTGATTGAATAACATTGATGTGTTTTGATACATGCTGACTGATAATTAATTTTAAAGAAATATTTCCCCAAATCTGTACCTATCATATATTTGGGGAAACATTCTTGAAATGATATTAAACTTTATCAAATAAGAATTTTGCATTCTTCCTGAACAGCACACTTCAAATTATGCCAGTGTTTCTGATAAAAGTACAAGAGTCCTAACCTTTCTTTCTAGTTTGTGTCGAAAACGTTCTCTAGGATTCATTTTATAGCCAGGTTTTGTGTCGATCACTGCATTATTCTGAATGATTCAAGTAACACACTTGCCAACATTCAGTTGAGCATTGAGAAATGAATTCATTGCCAATATAATTTGGGCGAATAGCTTCAAATGATATATACAATTATATAACATTTTTATTAATACATTTTGTAGCCGATACGTAAATTATGGTTTTGCAAGATTTCTAGTCGATTTATAAAATGGTAGTTTAACAAATTGACTGCTTTGATATCTTTGGGATATCAGAGTTTGTAATGGGACGTCCAAAGTTCTAAGTTTTATTTTAATTATTTAATATAACAGCTACTTGCTAATATAATTCCCACCCTGTATATTTTAGCACTTTTGGTTTACATGCGAATAGATATACTAAGAAATATAGTTATTTACTATAATATATTTTAGTAAATAAGTGTTAAAATACCATATCTCACTACGAACTTGAATCCCCCATAGTCCACGTACATACAAACAAAACAAATACAAACCGACAATTGTTAAGTAAGTAGTGATTTTACAATAATTGGTATTCGTTTATTCAAGTCATATGCTCATTTATAACTATTCTTGCTAGCCAGTGCAACATAAACAAATTCTTTCTTTTATTTTTAAATGTAACATCATCTCAGGTGTTCCAGCAAATTAATCAGGCCAACGGGGAGCTGTTTGTTATATTTTGCTGCCCAGTTGCACTATACCTTCAATAATAAAGCAATTACACTTGAAAATTTGTGTAATCATGACATTAATTCTGATTTGAAGACAACTCAGACAAAGAAATAGAAAGGCACCGTCACAAGTTAATATGCAATTTTTAACCAACAATTTTTGCATATGCTTCTTGACTAGATTGTTAGGATATGATAAACAATCTAGTCAGGAAACATAAACAAAAATTGTTGGTTAAAAACTGTACAACTCTGATACCTCAAAGTTATCAAGACAGTCAATTTGTTTAACTACCACTTCATAAAACCAACTAGAAACCTATCAAGGGTTTTCAAAAACTGGAATTTACGCATCGGCAGCGCCGTACAAAGCAAATAATTCTGTAAATAACCTTGTAGGAAATGCCAAAGATAAAAGTGAGATACGTCAGAAATCAGGAATTTATGCAATAGATTGTAAAGAATGTAATGTAAAATATATTGGGCAAACAAGGCGACCAATTTTAACACGTTTTAAAGAACACATTGCTCAATTTATATATGGTAGACCAGAAGAGTCTAGCATTGCCCAGCATATTTCAACAGACGATCAGGCATGCCCACAGACGGTCTTAGGTTAGTGAAACAAGTCCTTAATCTTTGGATAGATAAATAGGAGTATCTGCTTTGATAAGGCTAAGAACATGAATCCTGATAAAGAATCCATCCCGCATTCTAGCTTTTACGAACTTTAAAGCTGCGACGCCTCGATGAAACTTTTTCATGAGTTTTTAGTGTCACGACAGAAAACAAAACTCGTCCAAATGGGAGCGTCTCTTCTGGGGGAGTACTGGACCAGTATGAGCGATATCGGTGGCGTCTCGACTGCCCCACTGCGCGAGTTCATACTAAGGTTGGGTTGGCTCTGGTTGGTGGTAGAGGAGCTACGCAGCCGGAGAAGGTAGCACAAAGGGCCGAATATGGAGATCCAAGTGCTTGTGGCTTTTTGCCACCCTCTCCCACCATCGAATCCAGAATCGAGACACTTAATACAGTCAAAAGTAGAACTGGTGGTATATATCTCCAAATATATCTATAATATCCAGTATTGTTGTTGTCAATGTTATTCCAGTGGTGATTTGATTTTCTTCCTTTGTAGATTCTACTGAGTTGCCGAAATGTGTATTTTTTGTTTTAATTGAAAACTAAGAGAAGTATTATCACCTCAAACCAACTGATTTCCACCTCAAAAGCGTAAAGACATATGAAGTAATCGCAGTAAATGCAAATGTGTTTGATCATTACACAAATTGAAACACCTTTTCATTACTTCAACCCAAACTTTCATTAAATCCCCTAACTTGTCACCGTCATACATAAATAAACTGGAACCCACAAATGCATGCGGTAAATGTAAAGCAACGCGTGTATGCGTTTAGTTTCCACAAATTAACCGAAATAAATCAGCTGGGAAAGACGAAACGGCTTCGAAAAGCTATCAGCATGCCCACACTGGAGATTTAGAACGGCGCCCAGGAGTTAGTGACACCGTTATACAGGTGTAATGACTCGACGCTCTGGCCTTCGGCGCTCGTGCGGATTAATCAAGAGACCGCAGCAAATCTTGCTCTTCCAACCTGCGAAAGTAATAGTCTGAGGAAGATCTATTCGCCTGCCGTTAAGGTAGGTGGTGGAGAGGGTAGTGGAAGGGTAGTCGAATTTAGTCTACGGGAATTAATGGGGGTAAGTAACCTAACGCCCTAAGCTGACTTCGGGAGGTGTAGAAGGAAAGCTTCTCGGTGTGAATTAATGGCCAAGGTATTGTTTTCAGGTTTGGTATCCAGTGATTGGAAGTGATTTAACATTGGGCCAATCTATCAGTATCCAGCATATTATATAGGTAAGTTATGGAATATAGCAAAACTAATATGGTGTAAGAAAAGATCTCCATCCAAATACAACCACAAATAAATCTGTTGTGCTTTCCTCAACTGTCGACGATTAATGGACTGGTAAACGCAATATATCTGATCACTCGTTACCTCACAAGAAATTGATTATTTCGGAACATGTATTTCAGTAGTGAGTTTCCATTGTGGGCCAAATGATTGTTGTTGTGATGTTAGGGTTGATTGCATTTCTAGTAGAAAAACCAAATTCAAAAATACGATCAAACCTATTAAGTAGACCAGTTCGAGTTTTTAGTACAGTATCTACTTGATACTGTACTAAAAAACTGATGAATATAGTATGGAAATTCGACAAATATAGCATTGTGTCAAACGGCCTGAAGTAAATACTGTTGTTTCGCTACTGCTGTAAGTTGTAGAGAGGATATGAAAAAAGGAGTAGCTTCAGGAGGTCGTGTAAATCATCTCGTGAAAGTTTCACTTCTGGTGTGGTTAACAATTGAAGTTGACGTGATCTTCTGGAGTCACTCTTTCTCCTAAAGAAGCCAGTTATAATAGCGTCTTTTATCATTTTATCCCGTGCTTATGTTTTTGTTTTTTTTATTTTGATATTTATCTTATCATACTGCCGTATCATAAAACGGTTCAATCACAACCAAGGCTTTCACCGAACAAATATTGTAGTAGCGCAAATGAAATTTACTCGATTCCAGTGTTATATTTCCGGTGAAACTCAATCCTCCCCTTGCGACCGCTTAAGAACACCTCCCAGCTCGGATTAAAGCTAATCCAATTAATTCTGTTGACGTAATCTCGAAATTTCAAGGTAGGTAGGTATAGGAGATCAGGCGGCACTTGAAACAACAACCCCGAGCCACTAGCAGGGAATACGCAAAACTCCGAAACTTCCGGATTTGTGTAATAAACAGGTTCTAGGTATGTGTGGGTTCGTGAAATATTCTGTGAGTAAAAACAAACAAATGTATGAATAATGTATCCTCTTAACTGGTATTTTATTGCACCTAGTGATACAAGCAGGGATTGATTTTTTTTCTCATTAAGTATTCGCGGTTTACACTAAACAAAGTGCCACCATTCGGTTATTTTTCACACCACTCACAGAGCGACACTCTTTCGCATTGGATTAGTCATTAGAGTAAACGTGACTTACGCTTCTTGTGCAACGATATTTGCACCAATTTTTTTTCTGTTATCTAGTATTTTACAAAAACAGAAAAGGTATAGTGTTGCCAACAGGCAATCCTAGGTTAGTGAAACAATTCTTAATCTTAGGGGATTAGATAGTTATGAGAGTATCTACATATATTCATAAGATTGAGGACAAAGTTATGAATTCTGACAAAGGACTCATCCCGCATTCTTAGGAAATCTTGCGATAGATTAAGTAGTTGTTGGGGTTTACTGAGTGTGACGGAGTACGCTCAATGAACGGGAACGATTGGGTAGTGCATATAGATATAGATTTTACTCCGAAAATTAGTTATATTCCAGTTTTGATCTGGTGCAGAGCATATCTTTCAGGGTACTACATATAACATTTTTTTTCCTTTGCAGGTTGGAAACTTAGTTGCCGAAATACGTATCTAGAGTTTTTCATAAGGGTATTTTTCTTTTAGTTTTACTATTTCAAGCGACTGTATCCTAGTATTTTATACTATAAATGTTAATTGCACTTCATAAATTAAACCAATAGATGATATTACATATATTTATTACGTATTTACAACTTCTCATCCCAATTTTACTGTTTTCTGTGGAGTTCATTCTCTTATTCCTATGCTTTACAAGTTAAAAAAAACGTATTCTTCAAGTTAATTTCTTTTGTATTTTGGGATTTACTTAAAAATCGCAAAACAATTTGTCGAACCAAATTTGTTCTGAATGAAATTAATAGCACTCCCAAGTGTCATGTATAACTTTACCAATATCCCGGAGATCGTCTTGTGCAACGTGCAATTTCAAGGCTGCTTTTGGTAAATATCGTACGGTCTGATATACAGCGTGTTCAAAAATTTCGGGGCACTATTGCTAACTTTCTTATTATTAATGCTACAGATTCGGTTAAATTA
>JARFOC010000408.1:1164876-1175957 GCA_031763485.1 Osmoderma eremita | reverse complement strand
ATTTAATGAGTTCTGCTTTCATGTTGTCATACCCCGCTGCTTTTCCGTTCTTTAGTCTCATTATTGCTTGTTCTACTAATATTATATAACTAAACGCCATTTTACTATTTACTTATTTTAAAACAGTTTCCGGCGTTATATAATTACTTGCAACGTTTTTTTTTAACTTAATTTAGAAATTTTGATACTTGACTCTTTCTCCAGATACTCTTATCTACTTGTTTGTATAATATCTTAACATAGTTTCTAAAATATTTTACCCCCCTTTAACTTTTAATTTACGATTCAGTGATGAGTCTGTGTTCTATAGTTGCTACTTTATTTTAGTCCTTGAAACTTAGGTTATATAAAATTTTGACATGTAGTATACGGGGGTCACTCTATTAGTTTTTTCACCGAAACCATACCAATATATTTATTATCTTGATCAATATTTCTATGTATTCATAAACTCGTATTATTTTTCTAAATAGTTCAGATATATCCCATTAGAATACATGTCATAGCGATTATAAAGTAGTAGTATAGTCTACACTTACCTCTTTCCCTAGATAGCGAAAATTAATAACTTTTCCTGGGTAAGAAATTATCCTTTGTTCTTTTATACACCTTACTACAGTTTGCTTACTAACTTTTTTGCATAATCAACGTCTTCGACAAACACGAACCAACACTGAACAGCAGTTATAACAATAATATAAATGATGAATGTACTGCATAATGTTGGCTATTCATATCAGATAGTCCAGGGGTAAATATTATTATTTTACGAGATCTTTAACTTTAATTTATTACTTTTCAATTTCGTTTTATACGTTGTATCTGATATTTTACAAATAACGTCGCAATATTGTATCGTTGATATACTACCGCGCAGTTAAAAATAAATCACAATATCCTAAAATTGGTAAACTCAAGTATTTATGTATGTATTTCACCATAAATCCTACACGTCTCACGAAAGGGGCTCCAGTCACACCAGATATTAAACTCTCTTCGGTTTTGGAGATCTCACGCGGATGTCGCTGTTGAGATCCCGAGCGCAAGGTAAAATTAGCTCACATACCGTGATGTAGTAGCGACGTCATTAGAAACCGTGTAAATCCTGACAGAAACAAACATTCACGAAACTACGGCAGGTGTTCTTCATCATGAGTCGCACTTAATGCTTCTGTAACGGCGGCTTAGATGGTAGCGATGGAAACGGATACTACGCGGGGAGCGCAATGAAACCGAAATAAGTGCGAAAATTATACTCGTAATTTATTGTGGCAGTAATACTATTTTATAAGCTCCCGGAAATTTATAAATATCTGCGACTAAGTAATTCACGATAAACAATTATATTAACTTAGTTTTGCTATATTTGTATATTAGATCGATGTTGGTATATTTTAGAGAAAAAATTGTTTTTAATTGATTGGTCCAGATAATTTAAATGCACATATTGTGTCAAATGTGACTTTTGGGGAGTTATGTCAAAACGTTAACGTGATTTAAATTTATTTATTAATATTAACAACAAATGCAATAAAAATATTAGATTTCAATTAACATCCTACACACTAAAAAATGTAGAGTAGATATTTCACACTAGCCGGTGTTTATATAGGTGCACTTGTTTTAGAGTAAAACTTGTTTTAGAGTAAAATAGGTACACGGACCAACAGTGTAAAGCCTAGAGTAAAATGTTCTCTACGTAGTGAAAACATATCTACAATACTTTTACACGCTTTAAATCACATACACTATAGTACAGCACTCTATCAAGTGTAAATATATAAAATTTTGTTTTCCTTGTATATAAAGTGTATAACTTACGCTTTGTAGCAACTCATCCTTACAGTCACAAATTCTAGATTTTTTAATGCTTATAAAAGAGTCGTTTGTCTTGTACGTTGGGTTCTGTTAGATTATCAATGTTACAATAAATGTAAAAACAAGTTCTTTTTTCTAAAACTAAATCTACACGAATGAGAATCTACACAGCAATAATAATTACACCAATTGTATAACATTCGCATCAGATACAGCAAATTTAACGCAGAAGGAAGAATAACAGCGAAGAGTTTTTGAGAGATGAACTATCAAAAACATAATATAGAACCCAAAGAGTGGAGTAGAATGGGTACAGACAGCTGATGAATCACGAACTTGACCCCATATTAAATCAAGAAAATACAATTAGAAAAATCAAATCTTCTTCTTGTTCCTTTCTACACGTGGTAGGTAGGCTACTGTCTGTTTTCTTTGTAGCAACTCATCCTCACAGTCACAAATTCTAGATATTTAATGCTTATAAAAGAGTCGTTTGTCTTGTACGTTGGGTTCTGTTAGATTATCAATGTTACAATAAATGTAAAAACAAGTTTTTTTTTCTAAAACTAGTAGCCGTATTCATGTAACCAAAGAGTAATAAAGTAATAAACAATAAAAATAAACATTTTTATTTACTTGCAAACATTACATTTTTATATAAAATTCTTCTATTCTGAAATACATTTTATTCTAAAACTATTTTAACAGCAATTTATACCTACGAGTATATACAACAAAGCGTTGAATGTTTGGAATGTCTTAAGACAAAAGTAACCGTCTATTGTGAAATTAATTAGCTGGAACAGTATACGTATATTGACAAATTACAACACATATTTATTCACCAACACCACATTAACAATAATACATTGATAGGAGTGCATGCCTAAAATTATTTATATTAATACCACTTACTTTTGCAGATTTCAAGTGCGATCATACACTTCACACTACATAACATAACCACATAAGCAAACAAAATAGAAAACCGACATGGGATATTTCCGATGTTTCTCGAAAACAGTCGAATAAGTACTTTACACTACTTTTTGAAGAAATTTTACACTGTCGCGAGTAGTCCTTGCAGACAACTGTAATTGTGATTGTTCAGAGTTAATATAGAGTAATTCGACAATTAGTGTAAATGCTAGAGTACAATTTACACCACGTTTTTAACTCTGAAATATTTAGCATTAACTCTAGCTGTTTTACACGGTCCAAATTTCGAACTGTGTAATCTGAATACAAGTAGAAACACTTTTACATAATCATTTTTGGTTAGCCTAACTTTGGTGAGTTAATAGTTTCGATATAGATTTACACTGTAGTCCTTCCAGGCCTTTCAGGCAACGCCTACTTAAACAGTTAATGCGCTTTGAACTCTTGAGAATGGCAATTATATGCGAAGGTATGCAAGTTATAGGCTATTATAGTAACAAAATCCCAATCGGGGGTGTTATTCGATTTTGTGGAGACAGATCTGTGGCAACTGGAAAAGGTACAGCCTAACTATAGTGAAGGAACTTCAAACAAAAGGAACACGAAGCAATGCGAATAAGTTTTTAGAAGCATCTACCTGTTTGCAAGAGAATTGGGAACATTGTGATTTTTGGAACATTTTCAATATAAATATCCACTTGTTGACGATTCAACAACAGTTATATTGTCAAAGAATATATAGTGCGGCCTAACTGATTATATGTAGCAAAAACAACTAAATTCTGAACTGATGTTTAGGGATTTGTTTTTGTTGCACTCGAATATCGATTTTAAGCATTATATTAAAATAATAATACACCAAATATGCCAGTATACTCAGTTTTATAAATACTATTCATTTTCTAAATGGTCGCACAAGATAATAAATTATATATATTTAGGTTTTGATATACAACCACAAATATGCCAGCGCTTCTATTGGAATACCCTAAAAAAAATGGGGGAGAAGACCAAGGGAACACCTAAAGTAACGCGGAAACAGCAGGTAGAAAGCGATATAGAATTAATGAAAGTAAAGACTGGAGAAGAGTAGACCAGAACAGAGACGAGTGGGTCAGAATAACACACTTGGCAAAAGTACACCTGCAGCTTTAAGGAAGAAGAAAATGTGGCCTTATCTACCCCGAGAAAAGGATGGGAGGAATACAAAAGAGAACAGCTACAGTTTCGCCATAAACGTATAGCTTGTATATGTATATATGTATAATCAAAACAGATTGAATTTCTTACATATTTTTTATGGATTAATCAACGAAGTTAAAAACTTTGAAAGTACCAAAAATAAAAACATGTTAGAAATTTGTGGCCCATTGTAATTCATCAACCAGTAGACACTGTTTATCATACACGCTATATATTTCAAATAAATAGGGCCAGTTTCAACTGTGTAACGCTGTTATCGGATTCCATACCTTGAATATATACTATTTCTTGCTCTCGGATAATAAATTCCGGAGTAAATTGGCGCCACAAAGGAGAGCTTAAATTTTTCAAGTCGAACCTTCGTCGTATAGGATGCCCCACTTTGAGGCATAAACGTGAATGTTTAATATATTAGAGTACGCGGCGGGGCAACGTTTGAAAGATAGAGTATGCAGTATTAACGGCAGAGCGAAGGCGCGGAGGTAAAGGATGAATAATTTATCGGTAATACCGGTTGCCTGGATGCTGACCACGCTCCAAAGATAGAATATGCAGTATTAACCCTCCGCTAGGAAGCTTTGTGTAGTGTTTGTAATTAATATTAATGAATAAATAACATTTTGCGGCTCCCTTTAATGGTACTATCGTTTTTGCTATATTGATATTTTATGTATCATATATAGATATTAGCAGTTCCTTCATTCCAAAATAAGTTTCCGCACTATGTGTGTTTCAGTTAGATTATGGATAAGAGAATTATTTTTTAAATGGTGCACAAATGCAGATATCTTCTAGAACGAAACGTATCAATCCATGGGTGTTTTAATCAAGTTAACAATTAGCTTTTATACAAAGCGTCAAATTCTTACAAAAAAGTGTTACTTACAAATATTTCTTTCACTTTCACTTAATTAATAACTCTCGAAAAATTTTCCTAATAATCCTTAGAGACATGAAATATAAAATTTAACCAAAGAATAAAGGGAAGGATTGTTCTGCAATGTCTTCTTCAATATTTTGATAACAACAAACTCTCTTGTCGGTGAATTTAATCAATATATCGAGGAATAGTAAAGTACAATTTTCCCTAACAGCACTGTTTACGTCGCAAATGAACTGCTCTTGTTAGGTTTTCTTACTTTTAATATATCGAATTTAACTACAACTACTATGGGTTATACCACTACATCATTGTGAACTCATCAGTACATTCTCACTTGACGAACCTTCTTGCGCACGTGCACCTCCCCTACTCTGTGCCGTCCTAGTTCCTGATGTTTCGTATGGTGTCAAAGGCGCCAAATTCGAAAGATACCGCCGGCCTTGGAAGAGCATGTCTTTCAACATCTTCTTGAAGTGGAAGCGAACATAAATTTGAGAATGATGAACCCATTCGCAGTGTGAATACCTGATACTCTGCTAATGGCGTCGTTTGTTGACTAAAGTTCTGTTTATCGTCCTAGCTTCCACTGCATAGGAGGTAGACTTTCTTCTTTTATTAAAACCAAAGTTTCCAACTTTAAGGAATCTTGCGATTACTTTTGTAATTTTGCCGCCTCCAATGCGTCTATCCTTTATAAGAAAAGAGCCAGCGCAATCTATCCCTGTCGAATAAAACGGGTGATGGCCATAGTTCTTAATTTTGGCAATTCCTCCATGATTGGGCTAATGAATTTAGGTTTACATCGAAAACATGTAATGCATTTATAAACTGTTAATTTCGCTAAACTTCTGCCACCGATTGGCCAGAAATTTTCTCTTATATGTACCAACAACCGTTGTGAACCACAATGTATTAATTCTACATTTTCATGCCGAAACAGCAGTTTCGTTAAACTATGATCTTCGGAGAGAATAATCGGATGTCTGCGTAAATGTTTCCCAGCTGTATCTGTAAGTGTACGCAATTTTAACAAAACTCTTTTGTGATTATTTCAATATTAAATAAAGCTTTTACGTGATAAATTACCAGGAAACGTTTATTATCAAATCTATTTTTCAAAACGTTCCATGCAACACTGTAATTTTCCGCCGTAAATTCGAACGATTTTATCACTTTTGCTGCTGAATCCATCATCGTCGCACGAAGATAGTGATACTTTTGTATGTTATTTAACCTCGCATTATTATGAATGAGTAACTCGAATAAATTCCGAAATTCTAGCCACGTGTTGCATGTTCCACCCGATTTGGGAATATCTATTGTAGGAAATCGTAAGTATTCCTGAAAAGTTACCCACCATATTGGTAACTGCGACCTCGTGATTGTCTTCAGATATCGTATTGGCAACACCGTTTCGAAACATAACCTTAGCGTTTTAATTAATTCGTAATAATCATTCTCGAATGCCTCTCTTTCCGTAATTTCGGAACTTGATTCGTCTGTTTGTCACTCGATTTGTGTTTGAATTTCATCAAAGGACTGGTGTAGTTTTTCCAATTTCGCTGAACGTGATTCTAACTCCGTATTCGTTTTTACACTCGAAGAACGCACAGTAAATTCAATTTGAAAACAAGTAATTCGCGTTTTTATGTTACCTTGCTTTCGCCGTAATAAACTTAATTCTGTATTCGGTATTACGGTTAAGAAGCACACTTTTTTCTACCGCCCTTTTCTCGCACTCTAATGGCTACGTATCTACTTCGTTCTCGTTTTCTCGTGATATTAAGCTGTATCCTCTTCCTCATTGATGTCTTTTTCATGTGGATCGAAGGACAATGTTCACGTCGCAAATGAACTGCTCTTGTTAGGTTTTTCTTACTTTTAATTATCGAATTTAATTATAACTACTATAGGTTATACCACTACATTATTGTGAACGTATCAGTACATTCTCACACATTAGCGTCTCTATTCACTTGACCAACCTTCTTGCGCACGCGTATCGCCCCTACTCTGTGCCGTCCCAGTGTGGTTTCGTATGGTGTCACAGGCGCCAAATTCGAACAAGCACTAATCTATAAAAGAACTTCTGGCTGGAAGCTGGCAGCACGATCACGGAACATACTACCACATGACGACACTCGAAAAACATTTCTATAATATACTACGGTCGTGAAAACCCACATTCAACATTTAACATTTAAACATTTTTTTGCGCTGTTAGACAAAAGATATATTGAGGATGGCCGAAATGCGTATCGAGAGTTCTTCATTCATCAAAGTGGTAAGGGTATTTTTGTTTTAGTTTTATTGACCATAGGACGTTGGTGATCTCGAAGTTTAGGAAGTCTTTGTTATGTTTGTCGTTAGAAAAGTGTTTGTCGCTAGTATGTGTGTAACGAAAGACGGTCAGCTTTCCAATGCATGTATTTGTCCACAACATATTTACAGTATAAGAACTATTGACATAAAAAGAGTCGCTAAGACAGCTAGCGTATATACATACAGGGTTATCCAAATAAAAGAATATATCTAATACATTACAGTCTTCACATGTACATCTTTTTACTTCGAGTTTTGTGGAAATTAGGTTTTGCCGTTACTAAGTTCACGAACTTCAATTCCACGTGGTTAATTCAATATGACCAAACTGTGGATTTGGGCCCATTTTCTTCTCAAGTATTCTTGCAAACAGTAACAGAATAAACAAATGGAAAAAATTAATTGTAATAAATAAGGATACAAATTAAATAAATCTTTTATTGGTAGAAGACGATGTTTCGCTCAAATGATGACGAAATTTATACTGGCCCAGGTTGGATATTAATTTTATAATCAACACGACCTTATGATGTTATTTAATATTATTTAATATACATTTATTTCCCATTTGTATAGTTCTTAATTCAAACAATCTTGCAAACATCGGCGAAACAAGTATACTTCGCCATAGATTTCCTAAACTGATCTCTCATCGACATAAAAGGGAGGCTGTGTCGAGATAAATGATTATAGAGAGGAAAGGAAAATGGAATTGTTATTCCACGAGCACACGCAACGGCAGCTTTTCAATTCATGAGCCATCTCACAGTACAAATCACGGGTATTCAGAATCAGCGTAACCTGAAACAACTGACTGTCACTGAACAGTAGGATTTCTATATTAAGTTTCACCTCATCTACCGCAAATTTAGCTCTACTTTTCTTTGTGTGACTCAATTATAATATAGACTGAATACAGTATGAGAACTACGTTATTCTGCAAACAGGTAGAATTCTGCAAGTAATATTTACCATTATAAATGCTGAACGCATCCTTTTGTTTATTCTATATTAATACGTAGAATACGACAATTGAGATTATATCGCTAGCAAGATCTTTTTGTTTCTTTTTTTTAAATTATTTTGCTCACCGTAATTCAAAATGGACATTTATGTTCCTTACTGAGTCAAATTTTCTTTTATCAAATACTGTTGGCATGTGTTACGTGTTGAAATCTAGAAAAATCTCCTTAAGACAGAATGAAAAATAGAATCTTAAGTCATATATATACTCAGTTTGCGGCACAATTATAGTTCGACACACAGCTTTTAGCAAAGTATTATTTTTGCATTTGCACACCAAAAAACGTTATCATAAGTAGAACCTACTGCATACTTATTTGGGCAACCATTTTCAAGAAGAAAAATGGTAATTAAGCTGATCTAAAATTAGTTTGATGATGGTTTTAGGTCAGCTTGTAAGTATATTGTGTTTCAATCGACTGCGACAAAATTAATTTTCCATGATATACGTATCTATAGTTGTATAAACTACAACAAAGAAATTAAAACTCTCAGAGCCCACAAAATTTGTGCATGGTCCAACAATAATTCAGTTTTTTTATAAATTTATTGAGAGCTTTGAATAAATTTGATATTTTGCGTCCTTTGTATAAAACTATATCAAGTAAAATCCCTACATCCTAGTCCGCCGAATATTCCGATTGTTTATAATCTGTGATACCAAATACCAGATTCATTCAGATATTATTCCAAACAATTTTTATCTAGGTCCTATCTAACTATAGTCTCACAGCTTCTGATGCATATCAACTGCGTACTTAAAGATGTTTTCCTTTTACTACATATTTTAATATAATAAAAATATATTCGTGATTGACAAACTCTATAAGATTGAGTACTTATTTAGTTAACTAGTATTGACTGTGAGATACCGCGATCTGTTCGTGAAATGTGATGGACAACACTATAGTTTTCAAGTTTGCCGTATCTAAAATGAGCAGCATATTGCTACTTCCGTATTCAAATTAGTCTCATTATTTGCCCGGCACATTTCACATTACATTCATTAAAATCTATAAAAAAATGTGGATAGATTTCTTGTTGATTAAAGAAATGATAGTTTAGTTTAACAAGTTGACTAGGTACATTGATAACTTTGAGGTATCAGGGTTGTACAGGTTCTAACAAAAAAATTTTGTTCACGTATCTCGAAGTTTTCTTCCGTTGTGGGTTCTACTGAGACATCTTAGTTGGAGAAATGCGTAGTCTTTTATTTATTAAAGTGGTAGGGTATTTCTTGATTTAGTTCAACTATTCCAAATCACCGTATACCATCATTTAATATTGAAAACGTTTCCGGACCAAAGGAATTAAATAGGTTTCATAGCGTAAGTATTGAGATTAGATTAGTGCATGGTGATGTTAATTTCACGAGAAAATGCAAAACATAGTAATGTTTTTCCTAAATTCATGGATAGGTGATGTTTCTTCCCATTGTAAAATTTTAGAGAAAGTAGTTAGTCGTGCTAAACTAAATTAACGAAACTCATAAATTAAATATTAATATAACAAAAGAAGAAAGTTAAGTAGAATTAGAAGCATATAATTTACACAGCTTAAGTTTTAATTTGAATTCGGCTGTGTATTATGAATGGTGTACACAGAAAGACCTCGGAAATCACTGAAGACAAATATCCAGTCAAAATCGCTAAACTTGATAAGAAATTGAAGTTGTGCCACTAAATTCAGTACATATCCAAGACACTTGTGAAAGAGACATTAGTCATAAATCAATCGCCGGATACTTTTAATAATAATGCCATTGCTTTGTTAATTAAATAAATGTATGAAATACAGTCAATGAGATCGCAAAATACCAGCAGAACGTGGACTAAATCTGGATTTTCGTATATAGGAACTTAAAACTGTTCTAAACCTCAATGTGTAGCATGTGGAGGTGTACTATTCAAAGGTCGTAGGAAACCTTCCCTACGAAACTGAAGAAAGCCTATTAGCTTGGCACCTTTTGTCAAAGCGGACAAAAGACAAGTACATATATATCGAATACTATTGAATTTTATTTCAAAGGTTTGAATTATGTACCCACGGTATGAATAAACACACTGTTCGGATTACTCCTCCCGCACAAAGTATTAATTAATTCGGGAATACGTGGATGCCCATTATCAAGTCTTTGGGTTATTCGACTCGGTTATTCGACTTGATAATGGTAATCCACGTATTCTCGAAACATTTTTCCCGAATTAATTAATACGTTGTGCGGAAGGAGTAATCCGAACAGTGTGTTCATTGTGCTGCCCCACAGTCCTTGCAATTTTCACCACGGTATGAAGTTTATGTCACCTATTTGCTCCGATCTTCTCAGTCATGCCTTGACGGTAGCTCCCAGTCTAAATTGGAGCCACTGCGGTTCTCACAGAAAAAATTTGCGTCTAAGAACTTTCTTCGAATTTTCAAAGTTCTCTGTGTCAACTTTGCTCTTTCATATAGAAGGGAGATGGCAATCTCTTGGTAAGGTAAAGGAACCTAATAAGAGACCCATTTTAAAATACATATATAACTTTTGTTAAATACGACTTTTTTACGAGTTTAAAGACGTTTATTGAACAAAAACCTATTTACTGTAAATAACAAATAAAGAAAATCCAATTTGTTTGTAAATTTGGCACAAAATAAATTTTAACGAAATTATACAAAATTTGTGTAATAAATAACAAGGTTCCTAATAAGAGATGGGGCCCCACATTGAAAAACTAGGTGTTTTAATAGGAAGCGGAAATTTTTTTTGAATAATCAGTAAGTATTTAAGACAATATTATTTCCCCTTTTCACACATAGGGCAAATGAACCGCATCTTCGTGCGCCCATCGGTAACACTTTGTGCACTTTACCCATTGTTCACCATGTTTGTCTGCAGAATACAGGTTTGTGC